>JBAGKK010370132.1:0-18743 GCA_037177015.1 Euceroptres primus
TCTATGAATGTTACATAATATTATTTTACGAATCACACTGCAATAAACATAACGGAAAAAACAAAAGACGGTGCTGCTTGTGTGTACAAAATCGAAAATTTATATAAGATGCTGCAAATGTTTCTACTAAAACATTCTTTTATTTGGGGAAAAATTTGTGACATCACGTTGTCGATAACCCCCTCCCCCCCTATGTCACAAACTGTCACAGATGCTCTGACCCCCCCCCCCCCTAAGACCGAGACATCATTTATGGAAGCCCCCTAAGGGAGGAAAACTCACGGATACTGAACCTAACTCAGTATGCGTGGTAAAGAGAGAAGGAAATATCGGACTTAGGTCCTTTTCTGCCGATCGCGTCACATAAAAATAAAATGAAATTTCTTAAAGAAAAGAAATTATCAATTCTGTCGTAAAGTAATCGAAAACATTTTAAATGTGCTCTCGTACAATAAAATTTATTTCTTGCGTTTCAGGTAAGGGAATCATTTCGGAAGATCCATCTTCAATAATTATCATCCGAGATTCAAATATGACTGCCTTCGATTCCCTGCATACTAAAACATCATTTGTATCAAGATCAAGTATTTTACAGAAGAACTTGTTCAATTTAATAAATTGACTATGGAAAATAAATATATATTTCTCTTTGTACTACAAAATTATACCTTGTATTTTTTCCTTTTCAACTTTATGTTTACGGCACTTCCTGCAAATAATAATTTTCATATGTAACATTTGGAGTAAAAATAAATTTTAAACAATGATCAACAATAAAAGAATTCACGTTTTGAATTGTAATATTAAGAAAATTTATTCAAATAATTTTATAAAAAGTTTTATACACTGCTCTTCCACTTTGTGTACTTCCGATTTATGGGTTCCAGGCATTTTTGCCGTTACGAGAGGTCCAAGGGGACGAGAGAAAGTTGGCTGGGAGCTCAGCGGAGTTTCGCAAGTACCGTAGCCACAAAGCGGGCGGTATCCTAAGTGGATAATTTCGTCAGTTCGTTTTCAGTGTTTTGGTTATGCGTTATGTATAATAATTAATAAATAATATCTAAATAAAAATTAAAGTATAATAATTATAGTATAATAAAAAATATCTAAATAAAACTTAAAATTAAAGTAAACGTTGAATTAAACTTATTTAAAAATATTTTTCACTCGTGATAAAAATCAAACAGAAATAGTTCATAAGGCCCTAACTTGTTTACGTTTAGACTCCCGCTTTAAGTCCAAGGTCATCCCCGAAACCCGACTTAAATCGGAAGAGCAGTGTAGTAAGAAAAACATGATCTACCCGCAAATACAACTTTTATTTCAACCTACGATTTTTTTAAGGAAAATAATTTTTATTTTCAATGTGACTATAGTCGAATTACCCGAAAATGCAGACTCGTCACGCCCCCCCTCCCCCTCGCAGCGCCCCTGCCCCACACAATTTAATTAAGTAAAATAAAATTTAATTCCTGTAAGGACCTGCCTAAAATGCAAAAGTATATTTTTAACTTAAATTAAGCAGGACAGCCAACATTAAACCCATCATAATTATACCAGTCTTCCAACTAAACAGCCTTAAAATTGTACAGATACATATACAACATAAAAGTGAGGTTAGAATTCATTGCAAAAATGTTGAGTCGCGTTTCAAATTCGTTATTTTGTGCAGGAAGAGGGTTGTATAAATCTTCCTACACATGTTCTTGTAGAATAGTGCAATCTGAAATATTTTACAAGAAGAGAACATTCTGTAGCAAGAATATTCGTGGAAAATTAGTAGATAATGAAACTGCAAAGGACTATTCCGAACATAACCCTACTTACACCGTTAGTCAAAAATACAAAGTTTTTCGAGACGAAGATTCTCCAGTTGTTTTCGATGTTGACGAGGAAAGAGACAAAATAAATCTTGCTGAGTTAAACCTTGAAGAAGAATATGACGATCCTTATGTTGGTATAAATCTGACACGTGAGTACAAATATCTTATCACTCTTTCATAACCGCTACAAAAAATTGGGCTTTTTAGGTTTTGATTTTCAACATACCAATCATATTTATGTTTATAACACAATATGTTATCCTTGGAACCTCAAGTCGTTTTTATTATTAAATTATTAATAATCAATAGTTGGAGTTTATTATTAAACATTATGAAATTCATCATGATATTGATTTTACCTTTTTACTGCAATTTCATTTACAATCCAGAAAATGTATAATTAAGGTCATATAACTTAAAGCAACATTTAATTAATTAAAGAATGGAAATAGAGAAAACAGATTATTAACAATCAATTGTATTCCAGGTGGTATTACTGGCGTTTATGAAATCGAAGATCTGCTTGAAGTTTTGAGAAAGGATAATGCAAAAGATATCTTTGTCGTTTTTGTACCTCCGGAATATGCATACGTAGATTACATTGTAATTGTAACAGGAAAGTCAACGAGGCACATGCTTGCTCTGGCTACTTTTGTACGTAAAGTCTTCAAACTAAAAAAACACCCTGGTGACATAATTCCCAAAATCGAGGGAGAGACTTCGAAAGACTGGATCGCTTTAGATTTAGGTATAATTAAATAATACAAATGATAATGATTGCTATAGGAAAATTATTCAAAGAAATCTTAACAAAACAAGAATAAATCTGTATTAACTAGTTACGTCTTTTTAGGAAATATCGCACTACACATATTTTCTAAGCAAGCCAGAGAAATTTTTGATTTGGAAAGTCTGTGGGCAGTTGGTCCAAAGCACGATGACCATGTAAATCAACAAGATCCACAATCAGAAATATTCGAAAGATATGATGCTTTCTTGAAAGAATTGCGACCAGCTGATGGTTAAATTCAGTCTTGTTATTTCTAGATTAAGGGTTAATAAAATATTTTACAAGCAAATTTTTTTAATTTTGCTTAGACTCCTTCTAGGTAGATTCAAGTATTAAAGTTATTGTGAGTAATTTTATTTTTTAAACATTAATTTACAAAAGATTGAAGTTACCAGTTAACAAAAAATAACATTTTTATTTTGAAATTATATGAGAATATCCAAAAAATATTTTGGAAACTATAGTTTAATATTTTTTAAACTAGAGCCACGATTAGAATCATGGCTCTTACTGCATTTGAATTTGGCGCCGTATTGATTATCTGTCAAACAAGTTTTATGTTCAATTTTTGTAAAGTTTTCACTTATAAAATAGAAATGGCACCAAAGAGTTAATGATTTATTTTGATTTCATTATGGAGTAATTTATAAAATAGTAAATTTTCTTTTATACGAGTTAGAAACTCAATTAAATAGGATATAAAGAGAAGATACGAGGCGGAGAGATTAGGTTATCTTTTGATTTCAGCAGTTGGTCAGCGAACATATGTGACGTATGGGGCATCTCCACTGTCTCTTCTCGTCACTCGGCTGCTCCGTTTATTCCCATCCCCTCTCTCATTCCATTCTTTTTTTCTTTATTATCCTCTAATTATTACACGACTTCTAGAGCCGTAGAGTGAAAATCGGAGCAACTGGCCGTAGAGAGTCAGTGTTTGTTCCTAGTTCGAACCGACGCGTACTTTTTATCACAGTCAAATATACCCTTTCGCAAAGTCATCTAGATTTCTCGCAAAGTATCAGTTTGATAATTCTTGGAATATTTCTTTATAACCAGTTTCAACTTTGTGCTTCGATTGCACAATTCCTTTCTTGATTTGGTGTTCAGATTGTGGTTTTTCTAAAACGAGAAACTCAAGTGTCGATACCCAACCCCGTGATCAGTGCTTTATAAACAATATACTATTGTCAAAAAGTCGGAAAATTTTTGGAGTTGAAAAAAAATCTAGAGTGAATAGGTTTAGAATTGTTTACCAAGAAAAAGATTAGATTTTGATGACACTTTATTTATTATAATGATAAAATGTAGTGAATAATTTTTGTGAGGACTTTTTATAAACTTGTACGATGCACGATTTTATAAAAACACTTGTAGAAAAGTCCTGGATTTATCTGTGAAAAAGAATCTTTTTTACGCTTGAAGAAACTAATTTCGATTTAATTAAAGATAAGGGACTCATTTTTCTGAGCTGTTCTGAAAAACCCGTGTGCTCCAGAAAAAAAAAAATTACGCAGAATGCAAGGGGCTGAAAAAAATCAATGGAATATACTGAAAAAAAAGACGCTCTGGATCTATTATTAAAAGGATAATATCCTCATTGATTAAAAGAACAGAAAAAACAATTTTTTAAAGATGACAGGAGAAACGGACTCAATTCATTCATTATGCCGGGAGAGGCCAACACGCTGCCTGAAAATTCCTCTCAAGTCGACAGAGCAGATTTATTTGGTTTTTTTAATCCCCACGCTGGTGAACTGCATCCTGTATGTGGTTAATTTTTCTGCGGATCTGGTGGTTGCAATACAACATTTTCGAGAAGAAAATCCAATTTGGGGATTCAGTACAATTGGTTTGATTTATTTTCCTGCAATTGTATATTTCATATTAACGGTTTCAAGACCTGACTGGTGGATGACGGATGATGACAAGGTGTCAAAAGGTGCTTTTGCATGGTTTGCACTTCAACTGTGTCATCTAATCGCTTTTCCTTTCTTCGCTCTTTATAGGTAAGATGCCTTTAAATTTATTTTTCAAAATTTCTCTCATGTTTGACATTTTTTACATTCTAATCGGTTTATGTAATTTTGCCACACGTGTCTATTCTTTAATAATCTAATTTAACACATGGAAACGAAATAAGTACATAAAACCTTGACCTCTGAATTAAATGCTTATACCGACATTCTTTTCAGAAGCCATCCAAAAATCATTCGTTGCAGAACGTGTTAAACTTCAAAAGAATTTATCATTCTTAGTCTTTGATTCGTAATTGCAGATATTCTTTGAATAAGAATATTTCTAAAGAATAATAGGACTGAAGTTTTCTTAGAAAATTCATGAGACCTACCAAAAATAATTTTTTAAAACATTGAGAAGAATCTAATTGCTAATGTATTTTTTCCATAATCTATTTTTACTTTTTACTTCAGAAGCTTTTGTCAGTATATTTATATTTCAATCGACCTCCTATTATCTTTTTTCACTCAGTGTTATCTGTTACGTACAATTTCAATTGACACAAGTTCTTCCCAGAATGAGTCATTCGCATTAAGAAATTGTTTACATGAAATGTTTTTTTGTCTTTCTAAATTGAAACATATTTGGAACCACAGATAATTATTTAATGAGTATTTCAGCCTTCTGAAAAAAGAAGTTTCTGAAATGAAAATACTTTTTCCAGATTTTCCGGATTAATAGTTCTGATTGTGGATGCAATCAAGTTATCTGGAATCGAAAGAAGAAAGACTTTGAACTTGGCTGCTGCACCAGCTGCTATGGAATTATATTTCTTCCTTCAAGCTTGGTTCCAAGCTGCACCGCAAGCAGTTCTTCAAACTCATTTGCTCTTCAGGGAAAGAACAATTCGTCGTTCTCAGCAATCTGGTACCTTCCTAACTCGAAAAATAATTTAATTTTAACAAATTTTTTCAAGCTGCAAATTGATTTTAAATGTCTCGAAATTACTATGAACTGTTACTGACTAAAGTAAAGCAATTTCGCCCACAGAAGCAGTTCAGTTGCTATGTATTCTCGTCTCCATTGCGGTCATGGCCGTAAAAACCATGTCCTTCCAAAGATATGAAAGTCAACGTGTCTTCGGAAGAAAATTACCCTGGGCCTTATGGTTGAAGAAGTACAGAATTCAGGTATATAAAATATATTAAAAATATATAAATATTTCTCTATTTCTCTACAAGAAATAATAATTCACCCATCGCTACTTTCAGGAACTAAATAGCTTCGATGAAAAAACTCCATTGCACGCAGCATCGCCAACTCAAGCCAAAGAATCCAGTCCTTCCCTAGCCGATAATTCCACGAGATCCAACGATGAGAACTCGAATAGCAGAGGATCAGAATCTCGTGCGGTTCTAGAACGTCAGATCTCCACAACTCCACCGCTTCCTCCAAAAAACGCGCTTTTAATTCCGCCTCCGACTCCATTAAGAAGAATTACATCTTTCACACCAATCCCTGTTCCTGATATGCCCGCTCCACCGAGGCCAGATTCGATTGTGAACGATCCTGCCGAAACCGCAAGGCCTACTTCGACTCAGGAATTAGAGGAAAAACCAGCAGAAAGACTCTCGACCTTGATAATTCCAAAGCGAAAGGAGTCGACAAAAGGTCTCGAAGAAGACGATCCCGTTGGGAAATTCGTCTCTTTTCTCTGGTGGTTCCTCTTCATTTTGCCCCGGGTCCTTTCTATCGCGATATTTTTCGAGTCCTTTCCTTTTCTCTTGTTGGGAGTCCTGGGCATCCACTATGCTCTCATGCTTGTATATTTATTTTACTACGCAAAATATCAGGATGCTACGACTTTCTTCGTTAATTTGTGGCTGGGTTTGGTCTACATTTTCAGCGTGATTGAGTACAGGATAAAATTCAAGTACGCTGATAAATGGCTAATTTCGTATTGCACGTTTGTCATGATACAGAATATCGCAATGTCCCTTGTCTGGTTTGTTTGTGGCACATGGGAAGGATTCTGGTACAAGTTTGCTTTTTATATAACATTTATTAGTATGGGACTTTGCATTTCGTCGACGGCTGTTTATCACACGATGTTTAAACCTGGAAAACGAAGAGTTTACGCCACTTGAGAGAGAAATAGAGATTTATTTTATAATGGGGCGATTAATTTTAAGACCATCCGTCGATGGACACTAATCGACTAAATGGAACTGATCAGTTTTGGAAAATTATTGAACTGACAGATTTTAGCAATGATCCTAAAGTTTCTAGGAAATTGTATGGATTCCATTTGTGCAAAAAGAATCGTCGGTACTCGCTTCGCATTCACAATATGAGACATCCGATAAATCACTCGTTTATTTATTATCCATTACTCATAGTAAAATCTATTCTTTATTTTATAATACACAATAAAAAATGGACTACCTTTACAAATGGCTATTTCTGGCGACTTATCGTAGTATTAACAACGACTGTATTTCAATTTAAATGAAATCTTGCAGTTTGTATCATTTTAAAAATACGTATCTTTATCATACTTATATTCTTACATCACAAACTTCTCGAAATCGTCTTTCGTATCTTGTACTTAGTACAAAATGTTTACAGTCATTACTCATTAGGTAAATAATATTTACAGTGTAAGATTTTATGCTCTTTACAATATCGATATCATTCTATACGCATTTGCTCTTCGTGATTGGTAATTTAACTACGCCTTTGCTGAATTTCAGAGTTTTCGATGTTAAAAAACATGGCATTGTGTACTGTGTAACTTTGATTATATGTAAAAGGAACTCGGAAATCATTTGCTTAAGAAGTTCACGTTTCTGATAAAAGATTTTAACGAAGTGAAATTTTCGTTAAGAGTTCGAAGTTCGAAGTATTTTCTTCGATCGTGACGTTGATGCTTCGCACCTCAAAAAGTATTGAAAATCCGTTTAGGCTTGCCAAACATTTTTGGTGCCTTTTATCCCAGTCAATATGTAAACTGGACATTTTGCAGTCTAAAAATTTATATAACGAGTAATAAATATACAAAATCCCGCTCAGAAAAATGGACAAAAATTGAAGCTTTTTAATAAACGTCGTTATAAACTTTCAAAGTTTATATAATTTAAATGAAACATACTGCCCATTTTTAGAATAGTAAAGATTAGGAAAGAAACTCGTACAGTTTTTAAGCACTAGACTGTTAAAAAGTAATCCCAAGGGGAGGTGCAACTTTGGGTTTTCTGTTAGTTTTTTTTTTTTTTTAACGAATATTCTATAACCAAGTGGAATTTACACTTGCATCTCATTTTAAAATTAAATTCGGTTTATAAATAAGTAACTTGTAAAATTGTGACTCTTAATGGATAAAGTGACTAAATAAATGCAAACCTTCATCACGGTTGCTCTCTGTAAGATTTCGTTCATTTCACTCAAGTTTCTGCTCTCATTCCAGTTCAGTTCCTATTTAAAGGAATTCTATTTCAGCTTTTGTAATGTAATCATATACATTTTGTACATTTTCGTGAAGAGGTAAATAATTTTTCTCAAACGTGTATGTTTGAGTCTCTGTGAAGATTACCGAGTTGTGCTTCGAAGAGAATATCGTTTAGGAGTTTTTCGGCTATGATTCTTTGGTCGAGCCGCATGTTTCGAAGTTTCGCAGCTACATTTCTACCAATGGCATCGAATTCATCTTCAATAACGAGGGAATTATTGTGGGAAATTTTCATTACCTCACTGGACTCTGGTTCTTCTGATCTCCTCCTACGAATTATCGATGGTTCCGTCCACTCTGTTGTTTGCTCGAAACTTGGTGTTTCTTCATTAACTTGCTGACAATCTTCCTGAAATGTTAAACGTCATGATTATACAATAAAATTTAAAACTAAAATACTAGGACACTTTAGGAGTTCTAAATTTGTTTCACTTTGTAGAGATGATCGTACCATTTTGTAGTATTTTCTATAGCCTCGCTTCGCCCTCACGATTTCTGGACATCTTTCTGCTGATAAATCTATGTATATAACAGCTGGTCTTCTTTGATTCGACTTACATTTAATCTTTTCTACCATAAACGGATGAACTCTCTGAAATAAAAAAAATATATTTTTAATGAAATAGCTCAATCCTTTTTTTTCTGGAGAAATAACTTGCAACTTAGAATTAAAATTTGTAAGGCTACTTTTTTAAATGTTTCATTTCAAATGAAATGAAATTTTCAATTCAAATGAAATTGTTGATTATTGGTCTGAGAATTTTTATTGATAATTAAGTCAAGATGATTAGTTGTTTTACAATTTTTATAGATATTATTATAACTACTTTTCTTTATAAATTCTGGTCGTGTTACACCTAAGATCCACAGGTAATTTATAGGTTATAATATCACAATAAGTAGTTCTTAACTTAGGTATATCAACATTTTACACGAAATTTATTATTGATTATTGTAAATCTACGTATTTTATAAAATTTTAACCTCTCCATTATTTCTAAACAGGTCTAATGTATTTCTCATATATTTTCTGAGAAAGATTGTCGAAGCACGATCGAAACGTTAAACCAAGTCAATCTGAGACCTCACATCAGATGATTTAATTATCAATAAAAATTCTTGGACCAGTAATCAACAATATTTCTTCATTTGAAGTAAAACATCAAATTATATCTACCCTGGTCAACACTACATCATAAGGAATTTGTAAGGCTACTTGCGTGGTTTGCGTATTTGAGAGAACTCTAACCTACTTCATGAAAACGATTATCAAAGAACGATAAATTTTAATCTTAAATGATTCACCTCTTTGAATACTCGTAAATTTTCTTTAGAGCATTCTTTTCAGGATTAGAGATAACTGATACCGTTTGTTTAAAGTCTATGTACCTAATATCTATGTAGATATTAGGATGAAAAGTACAATTTTAAATAACAAACTTCTTTAGCCCAAGCCAAGTATTGTTTGAATTTTGCAAATTAAACAAATTTTTATTAAACTAACAAGGTCTCAACACTGAGAATGCAAAAGGATATGAAACGAGGAATCAAATTTGAAAAAGCCACCAATTAAACAGATTCTACTAACTTTTATATGACTGAGGAAATTTCCAGTAGACTTGAGGTTCCCATTGAGGAGTTTTTGGCATTGCAGACATCGAACAGTGACATTGGTGTCTTCCAGTCTAATAACAGAAAAGAATTCTCCGTCTAATATTGCAGGTAGTCGCACCGGGGTGAGTGTCATGTGTTGTTGAGCATTTTGTGCCAGAGAAGCCTGGCTTTGTATATGCTGGGATTGTTGTTGCTGAGGTATTGTTACTGATTCATGATTCTCCTGGTTTTCTATCTGTCCCTGTTGAGGAGGAGTTTGTCCACTTACAGTTTGGGTCATTTCTTGCTGCTGGTTCGTTTCAATCATACAGGAATCGAAACTCTCAATCTTGGCTGCTTCGTACCTCTGCTGGGGGAAATTGTCCATGGTCCTAGGTGATCCGATGGAACTCGTAACTACACAAACGAATCGTGACACCAAAAATACACAATTTTCTTCAGACAATAAACTCTCATTGCAGCCCACTTGTTTTTTACTTCTGGCGAAATTTTCAACGGAAAAATAACGTAAAACACGACTGTTTATCTTTGCTCCTTTCTCAGCGGGTCTAAGATAAGCTGTCAGATAAGAAGTCTCGCGGCTTATCTAGATCAGATAGTAGATGATCTCCGGTAGGGTAATTGACAAGAGTAATTTTCCGAGGAAATTTAACATGATTAAAAAACCATCGCTTCTGCAATTATTAAATCAAACGCACTAGCTTTGTAAATACCTTGTTTTTGCTCCAGACGATGAAGTACGTCCCTTTCATTAAAATGTCACCTTTTACAAAACGGAGCACGGTGGAGAAGAACTAACAACTTCTTTTGCATGAAAATAATCTCATTTCCATTGATTAACCAAAAATCCTCTCTTGTGACTAATGTTTTGGCTGATATCGCAAATGGTGAAATAAAAACATCCACTGATCCACCCTTGGCAAATGGAAACTCCAAACCAAGGAGTTGAAACGTTGGTATACTTAGGATCTTTTATTTACTGGAACACAAAAAACTTTTGGCAAATAGATAACTTTGAAAACAAAGTTATCTTTTTAGAGTTTTAGAGCCTTTTTGCAAAAATAATTATTGATGGAACCATCGCAGGCTAAACTATAAACACTGACCCACAAGTTGTTGCAGGCTTTTTTACCTTAGCCAATGAATACGTAAAGAAAATTGTCGCGTGGTGTTTGATTGGTGGACGTTTCGTCGTTAGAAGTGGAAACGCGCCTTTGAAAATACTGATTCGCGTCAAAATTCCTGATACGGTTGACTGTGACATGTGTATCATTGTGTATTGAAATTATTGAAACGTTTCGTGTGATTGTGGTTAGTTGTATTCGATGTTACCGGTCAGAATAAGATTATAAGGCAAATTTGTGTTTCCGTGTCTTATTTAAGGGTTTCTGTAATTGCCTGCAGAATAATTTTACCATAAATGCCTACCCGGAAGTGCGAATAGTGCCGCGAAAGTGTGGTGTTAAATTGGATATTCTAGTTCGCATTGCGAAATGTCTTCGCCCCGCGTTGAATCCGCGGAAGCGGCTGAAGAAAATAAGTCAGAAAGTGTAGAAAAAAGTGTGAAAAAACAGGAGAGTGAGGAGAGTTGCTCCAAAAAAAGCGAAGAGTCCCTAGCGTCGTCATCTGAGGACGCTTCGAAAAATGTCAAGGGTGCCTCAGCTGAAAGTCCCATCAGCAGGAAGAGAAAGCATCCCCAGGACTCTGAAGGTACCAAGGTCGCCAAAAGCTCTGTGGGACAGGATGCACTTGTAAGAAAAATTTATTGTCTATTTTTCATTATTTTGTTACCAATTTTGACAAATTTTTTGATATTTTGAGTCACCTGGGGAACAGATTTTCAGAGGTCACAAAATTTTGGAGCAATCGACTTTTACATATTTCTTGCTACATTAACTTATAACATAACATTAGGAAAACTTGTAAGCTGGTTTGCTCCGGAATGCCCATTTGTCCTTGAAACTTTAGACGCTGCTAAAATACGAATCTAGCACATATTTCAAAATTTCTAATATTGAATTGCAAGGAAAGTTTTTGTCAATTTCTAAAAATAAAGCAAACAGAATATTTATACTTCTGAAAGCGATTATTGATTACTTCTGATACTGTTTTCATTTTTTAACAGTTTATCTGTCAAGTTTTTTTATAAGAGAGAATTACGTTAAGATTTTAAAATTTAAACAAAATAAGAGATGCTCCGCAAAGTAAACTAGAATTAAAACTGTAGCATTTTGAATTCCAAACATCAACTCGTATGTTTTTGTCTAGCATTTTGAATTCCAAACATCAACCCGTATGTTTTTATCTAGCATTTTGAATTCCAAACATCAGCTCGTATGTTTTTGTCTAGCATTTTGCATTCCAAACATCAACTCGTATGTTTTTGTCTAGCATTTTGAATTCCAAACATCAACTCGTATGTTTTTATCTAGCATTTTTAATTCCAAACATCAACTCGTATGTTTTTATCTAGCATTTTGAATTCCGAACATCAACTCGTATGTTTTTGCCTAGCAGAATGTCAATGTACCATCAGACTTATCGATAGGAAGTACAAGAGAAGAACGAAATGTGACAGAAACCGAAAGACCCTCAGACCATTCGAACGTCGTTGCAGGACATTATAATGCCATTGAAGAAAAAGGTTTATCTCACAGATCTCAGAGTCGCATAGTATATATGCGAAACTTTAATAACTGGATAAAAAGTATGCTGATAAGTGAGTACACCAAGATTTTCTTGCTTTTAAAGAGTAGCCATTGAAAATACAAATACAATTCTTAATATAAAAAATATTCTTTTGCAGATGAATATATGCAGAAGATAATACAAGACAAACGCCATGGCGATCCTATAAAAGTATTAGACATGTGTTGTGGGAAAGGAGGAGACCTTTTAAAATGGAAAAAGGCAAATATCACACACCTTATAGCTGCTGATATAGCGGCAGTTTCAGTAGAACAATGTCAGATCCGTTATAAGGATTTGACAAGTAACAGATCTAGAGATTCAGGCTTCGCACCTGTGTTTAAGGCTGAATTTATAACAGCCGACTGTACAAAGGTATTTCTTTCAACAATAATAGTATTTTTATATACAATAATAATATAGTTTTATAATAAAATTTACTATAATGCCCATTGCAAACATTGACAATCGGAATTCGTTAAAACAAAAAGATTTCAGGTCCGCTTGAGAGAGAAGTACAAGGATGCCAGTATGGAATTGGACCTGACTAGTTGCCAATTCGCTCTCCATTATAGTTTCGAATCTCTACCACAAGCAGAGTGTATGATGAGAAATGCCAGCGAAAGTCTTCGGCCAGGCGGTTACTTTATTGGCACAATTCCCGACGCCTACGAACTAGTGTAAGCCTATAGTTTTAAATAATTATCTAGTATTAGAAGAAGCATTAAGAAGTATTTGCGGAAGTATTAATCTAAGGATTTGTTGCAGGTCTCGGTGGCAAAAGAGCGATGGGAATAAGTTTGGAAACGAAGTTTTCAGTGTGGAATTTCAGTCAGAAGAAAAGGAGAAGCCACCTCTCTTTGGAGCCAGGTACAACTTCCACCTGGAAGGTGTAGTCAATTGTCCAGAGTTTCTCGTGCATTTACCCATGCTCATTAAACTAGGGGAAAAATTCGGCCTGGAGCTAGTATTATACGAAAGGTGAGAAAGCACTGAAAAATATATATTTTATTAAATTAATAGTATGACTTTAATTTACTGTCTTGTGGCAGATTCGAAGAATTTTTTGAAAGGATGAAGAATGAAGGCAAATCGTTGCTTGGAAAAATGCAGGCTTTGGAAACTTATCCACCTTATCACGAAGCACCGCTTCTTGGTCAGCAAGCTGACGACTATCAACATGCAGATCATTATATGCATGATTCGGTAGGACACCGGAAAATTGGAACGCTTTCCCAGTCCGAATGGGATGCCATATGTACGTTTTTATTTCTTATTTACTAAACCCAGAGTACTATTCAGCGAATGTTGATAATTGAAAATATAATTATGTTACAGCTCTATACGCAGTGTTTGCGTTTAAGAAGAAGAGAACCTCATGGACCTCCGACGCGAAACCAGAATACACGTGAAAATGTAAAAATATTTTTTAAGAATCAATTATTTACAAACAAAATTATGCCACGGTGAAAATAGATTGTGTGCTCATTTACAGCGTATCGTATACACTATTTTGTTATTGTAAGGCATCGTACATAAATGAATTGTAGCATACAATCAGATTTTTCGACAATGAATTTTTTCAATGAATTGTAGTATACAAGCAGATTTTTTTAATAATGAATTTTTTTCATTTTAATTTAAATCTTTCTTTGTTTTTCTTCTTTTAAACCCATTTTGATTTCACTGTCATTTGTAAAAGTTAAACTTGTTTAACTGATACTTCAAAGCCTTTTTATATCGGTTTATTATATCCCAGAGAGTATTTTTTATTACATATTGTGGCATTTTAAAGTGCGATTTCAGATTGCAATTTTACGCAACTCTGGCAATCAAAGTAAACAGTTTACAGTAAAGGTAATGTCTCTCATGGAAAAATGACGAAGTCAATGTAAAAAAGTTTCCATCCTTACCATCTGATATGGGAGAAATATAAAATATATACTTATATTTTATATATAGGCAGGTCAGTCAACTGTCGTCACGAGGTCAACAGTAAACATCAAATTGGAGTAAATAGATTGAATTATCAAAGTTTTGATGATTTTCAGTTCACTTTCAGTTAAATTAAAAAGGATAGTTTTACGCAAATTGCTATAAACATTTAATTTAAAGCACAAACAAAAATATTTGATTAAGTTAACCACTATTGAATTCAGGTGTACACTTTCTCCTGAATTCTTTTGAATTCATTTTGTATTCTTTGAATTCTTTGAATTCACCTTGAATTCTTTTGAATCCATCTTGATTTCTTTTGAATTCATCCTGAATTCTTTTGAATTTATCCTGAATTCTTTTGAATTCATCCTAAATTCTTTTGAATTCATCTTGTATTCTTTGAATTATATTTTTTGAATTCGCCTTGTATTCTTATTTTTGATTCTTTCGAATTCACCCTGAATTCTTTCGAAATCTGTTGGATTCTTGAATTCAGGTGTACATCAAAATTCCTAGTGGTTAACTCCTCGCATTTGATGAATTTAACTTAATAAAGAATTTACTGTTTTCTTGAAATACACAAAAATACACATTGCTTATTTAGAAAAAACCATTTATTGCGTTTCGTTTAAAATTCTTATGTCTAGAGTCTTTAGCATCTTTTCAAACTGAAAATTAAAACTGTAACGCAAAACAAATATAAAATATGTTAATATTATCATGAAAATTCCTATAGTTTCTAAAATTAAGCTTTCAAGTAATTGTACATTATAAAAAATAATTTTATATGATAATAATCTATATTATCCGCGGTAAAAACTGTCCTCAAAGTGAAATAAAAAAATTAAAATAAAATAAATTAAAAATTAAATTAATTAAAACAAAACTAAAATAAATTAAAAATTCAATTAATTAAATTAATTAAAATTAAATTAAAAATACTTGCACCTCTTAAAAATTAGGATCCCACAGAAATTATATTTCTTTTCAACCTGTTTCTCTGGTGCTCCAAAATGATTATTACAATCAGGAGGAAGGGATGGTCTCATTTTTTGCGTTTTAAATGGGGAGCATTGGAGTAAGTAAGCGTTAATGACCTTCAGTCTGAATAATTCATAAAACCAATAAACCCTAGCAAATGAAAACCTCTTCGATCTAATAATAATACAATGAAGCTAAGAGCTGAGAAATAAAATTTTCCTAAAGAAATCGAACCTGAAAGCTGAAAAACTAGCCTTTTTAGCCCTTTGAACAAACAGGGTTTTGGAGTCATTGTCCTGTCAGGTGGAGCAGGGGACGTGTTTCTTTGAGCCGGTCCTGGGAAAAAGGTGGAGTTTATCGACGCTTGCGTATTCGAGCAGTTTTGGTACTTAGACAAGACAGCCGTTGGCGACTCCAACTCGAAGTCTGTCGTCCGTTTTCAGTCTTCAAGCTACCGAAGCGAGTTGGGAACTCTTGCTTTCTGTGCCAGAGTCTATCACCCTCGAGCATACATGAGAAATGGAGCTCGAACAACCGCTATCCCAACCGACTCCCGAAACGGTAAGTGCACATTTCAACTCGCCTCGACAAGCTGCGTTCGCGTAGGTGCTCAAATTTTCTAGAAATTGCCTGATTTGGCGGCTTTTCTCTTGGTGTTCGACTCGGGCTGGGACGCGAAAATTTTCTAAGTCCCAAAATGGCGTCTGCGGCTAAGTCCCCACGAATCTGACTTGCGATGCCAACCACGATCTCACGGCCTAGAATCGAGCATCTTTGCGAAAAACTGGCTTTTAAATACCACTAAATAAACCTTTTCTCCTCTGTTTTAGGAAAAAACATCCAAGGAGAACAGCAGTGCGGTAGGAAATCATGGAGGTAAGACGATTTGTGCGATATTTCTGCAAGTGGAGTAGCAAACACGTTTCTCGTGTAGATGCGATAAAGCATCAAATTCATGAAATAGCTGAACTTGTAGAATTTTTACACATTTTCTTCCGAATCTTATGTCCCTCTCGTTTTGGAACTTACTGCTTTGTTTTATTTGCGCTCGACGTGGCGGTATAAAATATGTTTCTTTTATTGGACAGGTGAATATCTTTCACTGATCATTTATTCTAGATTATAACTTGAACGGGATCACTTTCCAGGCTAAGATAAATTCCAAAAAGTCTCTCTATTTTTTTACCGGTTGGATTTTTATCATTTATTTCTGGAATTATATTTTCACTAGATCAATATTCCAGCCAAATTCTCCTTTTTTTAAATTAGGGTTTCTGTTATAATTTCTAGAATTATATTTTCAGTAGATCAATATTCCAGCCAAATTCTCGTTTTTTTTTTAAATTAGGATGCTTCTGTTAGTTTAGAGAATTTATAATTGAAGAGATTCGTCCCACATTAAGTGGATTATTTCATTTAGCTTTCAAGAATATGTAGAATATATAATATCTAACAAGTGTTTCATGAGCCGTCCGTAAATTTAATAAAAATACCCTTAAATCAATGCTGACTATATTTAGCACTTGAACAGTTGAGATATAAATTAAAGAGAAAATTTATAAGATTTCATGCAAATATTAGAAGCAATATCAATCTATTTATCAAAGGTAAAAGAACAGTTACTTTTATAAATGTTTTAAATTAATGAATTATTCCAGAGCAAGTAATTCATTTTTACCAAATGGAAAGCAAACATTAAAAAGAATAATAAAAACTATGTATGATAAACATTTTTCATTCCATCTTATACATTGCATAATATTATGTAAATGATCAGTGTCGCAAAACGTAACTTTCAATCATATTTTCATACTCAATCAATAAAGGTAATTAATATCTTTAAACATCATTTTTCATTTAGACGTCTAGCTTCTAATTTAAAATCATATTGCACTACTTCTTGTAACGCGACCTGAGATATTTAGAAACACATTTAAAAAATCTTCAACGTACCTAAAAATAAAGAAACGAATTCTTCCAGACGCTGTTTTGAATGGCATGTCCAACGGCTTTGATCGCAAAAAGGAGCACAAGTCTGAACATAAGGATAGGGATAAAGAACGATCTCACAAATCCGAACATAGGGACAAAGACAGGAGTAAAGACAAGGAGAGAAGTCACAAAAGTGAACATAGAGACAAAGACCGACATAGAGACAAAGATAAGCACAGCTCAAGCTCTTCCAAGGACAAAGATAAGCATGGAAGCAGTAGCAAGGATAAAGACAAGGATAAGAAGAGCAGCTCCTCTTCGAGCAAAGACAAGGAGCACAAGAGCAGCAGCAGTTCTTCTAGCAAAGACAAGGACAAGGATAAAGAGAGATCCAAGGACAAGGATAGAGATCACCACAAGTCCAGCTCCAGTTCAAAGGACAAGGACAAACATCACAGCAGCAGCTCCAAGGATAAGGACACCTCGATTAAAGACAAGGAGAAGAGCTCCAGCTCTAGCAAAGATAAAGAAAAGGACAGACATAAGCACAGCTCTTCTTCTCGGGATAAGGACAAAAGCAGGGATAAAGATAAAAAACACTCTAGTTCTCATTCATCCTCTGATAAAGACAAACATCGATCCGACAAGGATAAACACCGTCACGACAAAGATCGCCACCGACACGACAAGGAGAAATGTAAGCCATTTATTTGTTAGTATTTTATAATAATTTTAAAGTGCTTGTGATTTTAATTTTTACTCTTTATTTACAGCTAAACACCGAGATGAGAAGGATAAAAAAGATAAGATTAAGGAGGAACCGAAAGTTAAGGAAGAGCCAGAAATTGAGGCTAAAGTTCCTGTGAAAGAGGAACCTCTAGTGAATAATTTTAATGATTTTAAAAAGGTAGAGTTCGCACTTGTGTATCAAATTAGATGTTGAATTGTTAATCTTCCTTGACTCTAAAATTATTGCAGGAGCCGATTTCTCAGCAGGAAGACTTATCGCAAGATATGGACGATGACATCGACAGCGGCGAGGAACGACCTCTTTACATTAAAGAGGAAGACGACGACG
Organism: Euceroptres primus; assembly: GCA_037177015.1. Taxonomy (NCBI): domain Eukaryota; kingdom Metazoa; phylum Arthropoda; class Insecta; order Hymenoptera; family Figitidae; genus Euceroptres; species Euceroptres primus. Next base: position 18,309 of record JBAGKK010370132.1, read on the forward strand.
AGAAGGATGAGAAGTTTAGGCTGAATTATGAAGGTAGCTTAGATTCTTGCAACGACACCAGACTCTCCGAACTTCACAACACTACAATGGAGAAAACTGAAGACTCCGATGAAGACATGCCGTTGGTAAGAAGCACTGTTTTAATTATTTCCTACTTAGATAAAAAATCTCCGGTGCAAAAAACGGTCAAAAATAATGTACCGCTTAAATGTATTTTTACGGTCTATTCTAGGATGTTTACTGTTAATATTTTAGGATTTTACTATTGATACCTGGGGGAAACCACCCAACAGCAGATAATGATTAACAGTAGATAATCCCTATTAACTAGAAAATTAGCCAAGAATCTTGATTGGTTTTTTAGTATACAATTTCGGCAATGATAATGCCTTGTCAGACAAATTTTCATTGAAAAAGTATCATTAATTATTGTGT
>JBAGKK010370234.1:5214-18743 GCA_037177015.1 Euceroptres primus
GTTCCGCAATTTTATTCTCATTTAAACTGTTTATTTATAACTTTTTCATAAACAAATTCGATTTTCGATGTGTTCTCCGCCTCTAATTCAAAATTTTTTTAACGGAGAATGTTCCGCAATTTTATTCTCATTTAAACTGTTTATTTATAACTTTTTCATAAACAAATTCGATTTTCGATGTGTTCTCTGCCTCTAATTCAACATTTTTTTAACGGAGAATGTTCCGCAATTTTATTCTCATTTAAACTGTTTATTTATAACTTTTTCATAAACAAAAATTTTGAATTAGAGGCAGAGAACACATCGAAAATCGAATTTGTTTATAAAAATGTAAAAAATAACAGTTTAAATGAGAATTTTTTATTACCTCGTGCTTTCATTGGAAATTTCACATATCGTTAATTTATCTGCCAAGTATTGAAAAGATTGATCAAGTACTTTATGAGTAATCGAATTTTACAAAAAAACGTACTCAAAATTTCAGTTGCAAAAATAATTAATAAACAAATTAATTTTTGGAAAACTATTAGTTGCATCGTGTTTGCATAACTGAGAACTTGATATTCGCATGATTTTTTAAAATTTTAATGACATCATGAAAAATGCCGTGCCCACTTCAGGAATTTTATCTCTAAAGCTAACATAAAAAGGAGCATCCCCCTATCAAGTGCGGAAACCACGCTTATTTTACCTAAAAAATTTAAAAAATTCCGGATAATTAGCCTAACATTAATACTAAAAATTTGATTGCTGATAATAACTCTGTTCAATGCCCAAAGATAACGCAAAAAGTAACATCCCCTTATCAAATGCGAAAACTACCCTTATTTCATCAAAAGATTTTTAAAATTCCGAAAAATTAGCCTAACATGAAGATGACATGAAGGTGATTTCCGAGCGCGATATAAGGGTGCAACTTTCGTTGGTAGCCTTTGGCAACACATACTATTATTATCAGCAATCAAATTTTAAGTATTGATGTTAGGGTAATTTTGCGTAATTTTTTAAGTCTTTGGGATGAAATAAGGGTGGATTCCGCATTTGATAGGGGGATGCAACTTTTTGTGGTAGCTTTAGGCATAAAACAAAGTCATTATCAGCAATTAAATTTTTAGTATTGATATTAGGGCAATTTTTCGAAATTTGTTTAATCTTAGGGTAGAAATGAGGGTGGTTTCCGCATTTGATAGAGGGATGCAACTTTTTTTGGAATCTTTGGGCATCGAACAAACTCATTATCAGCAATCAAATTTTTAGTATTGATGTTAGAATAATTTTGAGGAATTTTTTAAATTTTTGGGGTGATAAGGGTGGTTTTCGTATTTGATAGGGGGATGCAACTTTTTGTGGAAGACTTGAGTATCGAAGAGAGTTATTATCAGCAATCAAATTTTTAGTATTGATGTTAAGATAATTTTTCGGAATTTTTTAAATCTTTAGGGTGAAATAAGGATGGTTTCCGCATTTGATAGGGGGATGCAACATTTTGTGTTAGCTTTGGTTATCGAACAGAGTCATTATCAACAATCAAATTTTTAGTATTGATTTTTGGTAATGTTCCGGAATTTTTTAAATCTTTGGGGTGAAGTAAGGGTGGTTTCCGCATTTGACAGAGGGATGCTACTTTTTTTGTTAGCTTTGGGCATCGAACAGAGTCATTATCAGCAATTACCTTTTTAGTATTGATGTTAGGGTAATTTTCAGAAATTTTTATAAACTTTGGGGTGAAATAAGGGTGGCTTTTGCATTTGATAGGGGGATGCAACTTTTTGTGGAAGCTTTGGGCATCGATCAGAGTGATTATCAACAATCAAATTTCTAGTATCTTGTATTTTTTTCGTTTTTTTTTTCGATCTTAAGCATTGCAAACTTCAATATCATGGGAATTAGTGGATTTCCTCCACTTAGAGTTTAAATAAATATATAAAAATTTAATTTAATCTAAAAACTTCATTATATTATACATCTTCATGTTGTTTTATTCTGATTAGAGATACAATTAACCGTAACTGAACCTGAATATTAGATCTATCTGAAACCGAATCTCACTTATTAAGTCGTCAATCAAAATTTGATATTTCTTAAAATCTGGATCACTTGTCATTTTCTCCATCAATGTCAACATCTCGATAACTTCTTGTTTTCATGTACAGATTCCTGAACCCCTTCTTCTTTCTTCTTTCTCATTTCTTCCCTCTTTATCTGCACAACAGCACGAGGAACCGAAAGATAACATTCATCCTGAAGTCCATTTCTCCTAGATGCACAATATTGATACTTTCTAAGCAGAGATTCAGAAAGATATTCCCTATATTCCGAGATTAATTCTTCAGGTGATGGAAGTGGTACTTCTTCAAAACCATGAGCCTTCGACTTTTTCTCTGTAACCTCTCCTTTTAAACTTTTTCCATATTTCTGTACCTCCACCTGTTTTTGCATTTTAGAATCACCATTAGTTGAAGAAACTGCCTCCAATCGCCCAGACTCCTGACATTTGTCAGGGCCAACACGTGGCCTTTGAATATTGCTCCTAGGTTTCATGTACTTCCACTTTCCTTCCTTTCCTTGAATTTCTGAGGGCGTGGGATCCAATCCATTTCTCCTGAATAAAGCAGCTGGTTTAGTAGTGGGAAGCCTCTTTTCTGAACTTTCTTCTGAAATGCATGACTTTGGTCGTTCAAGAAAGGGAGGGCAAACTTTAGACACACAAGATGCAATTTCTTCTTTGATCTTGGGAGAATGAGGCAAGTTACTTTGGACACCAGATCTTTGAGTGTTTGATCCTTGAAGGGTATCTATAGCCTGATCTAGTTTGCAATTCTGCATTCGTTGGTCGATTCTGGCTGCTGGTACGTTTTCAGAGGGTCTGGACTCTAAGTACAAACGGGTCTCACTGGGTTTCACCACTCCCTTAGCTATAATTTCACCATCAACTATTCTTGTTTCTAGTGTCTCACTTTCGGAAGATGAATTATTTTTAGAAGGTAAACAATTTTCAGATGATAAACCATTTTTAGATGGCAAACCAATTTCAGATGATAAACGATTTGTAGATGGTAAACCATTTTCAGATGATAAACGGTTTGTAGATGGTAAACCATTTTTAGATGATAAACCATTTTTAGAAGACAAATTCTTGGTAGCAGTAGCTGTAGGACAGCTGCCATCATGTTTCACGAAGGTCTCAAAGCACGTGCTAGACTCTCCAGGGCGATTAACAGCTTCTTTGTTTGAAGTACTTTGCGTGACTTTCGCGAAAGGCCCCTTAGGTGTTGTCGTGCATTCGATATGAGTTGAAACTTGTGAGCAACTCTCAATTTCTCCAGTTGGGTGGTAGAGTACTCTGGCAATGGGACCTTCTGACTTGGTGGTCTCAAGAAGCGTCACTGGTGGGCCACTCATCGCGGAAGAACCATCCAAATAAGCTGGTGAACGACCTGCAATGGCTACTGCACCTTTTGGCCCGTTATGAGATTCAAGGTGATAAGAGAGTTGGGTCTGAGGTGTGCTCGTGACATTTTTCGCAGGTCGAGCCGCCACTCTGGAAAGGAAAATATCAGGTTTCATGTATGGGGCTTGGGTGTTTGAACTTGAATCTATGGGGGTCTCGGTTTACTCCTTGTTAGGGATTACAATTTTTTAAAGTAGAAATCTTCCTTTATGGTGATATCGCTTTATTGAGAGTTAAATGAAAATGGTATTGAATATATCTGAGTAATGAGAATACCGAATTAAAAATAAAAGTTCATATGTTTGACGATTATAATAGTTTTTATTCGTAGGTGCAAAATATATTTAAGTGGATGAGGCACATCACTTTTTCATTAGAAGTATTTTATATCAGAAATACTCCTTGGAATAACGAGAAACTATAAAATTTATTTAACTTTTAACTGAGGAATTTAATCAAAAAATTAATATACAAATTATTCATGAAATTAATACGGTAGCAAGAGAACATAAAATAAGGCGCCAGTTTGGTTCTGTGATCTAAGGCACAGAAATCCTTTGCAGGAATTTAATCAAAAAATTAATATACAAATTATTCATGAAATTAATACGGTAGAAAGAAAACAATAAATAAGGCGACAGTTTGGTTCTGTGATCTAAGGCACATAAATCCTTGCAGACAACGTGTCGGGGGGTCGAATTGTTATTTTCACTGAATTAAATCTAAATCAAACTGAAATTCGTGTTTCATTAATCTCACTCGTAGAACGTAGAATCTATCAGATTTACTATGAACAATCTAATTGTGCTTTAATTACACCACTTAAAAAATTAAATTTTTTCAATGTTGTTGCCGAAACACTTTTTAATTAACTGAATGATTAAGAAACTATCAGTAATAATTTATTTTTAGAAGAATATAGATTACAAATTTTTTATATAAGTATACATGTAGAGGAGAGTAAAATCGATCTGGATGAAAAAAGTTTTGACTTTATATTAATTAAACATTTTACAGGAAAAATAAAATTATTGCGTACCAAATTGAAGATAAAACATTTTTTTAAACAATACTAGTAACGTAACGTCAAATAGTATTTCAGCACTGTTACTTTTAAATGTTTTCGTCTGGATTTTTTTATTTCATGCAGTTTCTACGTTGTGCTTAATTTTTTATTACACCCTTTTAAAAATTTAAAAGTAAATTAAGAATAAAAATGTTATTAATTTATCATTCAGTTTTGTAAAAAAAAACGACTTTAAACTTTGAGCTTTTTACATTTTTTGGAATTTATAAAAAAATACTTTTAATTATAAATTTAATGTTTATTGTTGATTGTTAATTTGGATCCCTACCGCGAAAAAGGTCCATTTTCGGATTGTCTTGTTTCCACTAAAAGACACATTGCAGGCGATGGGGAGCTGTCCGAGGGCATATGGACCACATGAGCCACGGGTTGGTTGCCGTCAAGGCGACACTCCAACACCGTGCATCCCGGTGGATACTGAGTACAACAGGTGGGTGGCTGTGGATTTTCAAGGTCACATGCCTGTTGGAATCGAATTACATTTCAAAGTTAATTTTTTTGACAAGCTTGATATAGAAATCGAGAATCCCATTTATATCTGCCACCGAGGCAGTCATTCATTCAAACTTCTCTATCTAAACAACCCACGAAATACCACAATCAAAAAATATAATTTTAAATGCAGTAATTACTATACGTATACAAAAATGAATAATGAGAAGTATTGCAAAATTCACTACACAAAATAAATGTTTATTTTTTGTTTCGAATTACTTTACTAAATAATTAATAAAGAGTTGTTAATAGGCTTACAGAAATAAAATTAAAACTAATGTAATACTTGTTGAATTAATAAATAAGCAAATTACCTTTGTCATTCTGATTTGTTACAAATACTCGTTGGAAACTTCTCAATCTTGAGGAATTAATTTTTCAGGAATTTGTTCATAAAAAATGTTTTCAAGCAGTTAGTAGAGTGGTGATTAAAAATAATTATATCTTAATTCAGGGTGTTCTGGGTCCTGGAAATCCTTGAGAATCTAGAAAAGTCCTTCAATTTCACTCATAGTCCTGGAATCCTTATCTCTCTACATTTGAATTAGTAGTTTTCTTCAAATAACAGGGTTGCTACAGGTCAGAGAATTCTGGAAAGTCAGGGAAAACCTTCAAAGACTCAGGGAATTTTTATGATTCGACAAATTATAATTATATCTTAATAGTGATAATTATAATTTAATAATTGTTATAATTATATAATTATAATAGTACAAAATCAGGGATCAAAGTCAGTCCCCTATTCCCCCTTTTATCCCCATTCCCCTTTTATCCTCCAAATCTTCTAAAATCACTTTTTTTTTATAGTTTCATTCATTTTTCTCTCTTTTTTCCCTTTTTATATTCAAATTTCCTAATAATTTTCCAAGAATTATGAGAAAGAGGAATTTGCGACAATCAAAAACTCTTTTAATGTTTTCTTAAATATCCCATAATTTCCAAATTTTCAAAATCTACAAAAGTCTCCTAAAATCTCTTAAAGTCCTCCAGAATCTTTAAAAGTGACTTAAAATCCTTGAAAATTATCCAAAATATTTGAGACTGTTCTAGAATCTTCTGGGTTCTCCTACAATAATCTTATAAAATAATATCCCAAAATTTTTCAATATTCTACAACATATACTAGACTCTTCCAGAATCTTCTAAAATTTTCTAAATACTTTCCGTAACCTTCTAGAGTTTTCTACAGAATCTTTTAGAATCCTCCAAAGCCTACAAGAAATTACCAAAATTCTCTCAAATTCTTTAAAATCTTCAAAATTTATCTGAGATCTGTAAAAATTCTTCAAAATATTCTAGACTGTTTTAAAATCTACAATCATTTAGAGTCTTCTGGATTCTTCCATAATCTTTTAGAACCTTCTGGATTCTAAATTAATAATTTTGTTTATCTATAATAATCTTATACAATCTTAAAGAATTTTTTCTTAATACAATTTTAAAGAATTTGAAAAATTCTTGAATATTCTACAAAATATACTAGTATGTCCCAGAATCTTGTAAAATCTTCTAAAATCTGAACTCTTCCATGATCTTCTAAAATCTTCTAGAATCGTCAAGAATATTCTGAAAAGGACCTGAAGTTTTGAACGTTGAAATGAACGAACTTTTTTAAATTTATTTTGAAATATCGTTTAATCTAGAAAATAAAGAGAAATATCATGAGCTTCTTTATCATTACGTTAGTTTTTGTATTAATATACCAATATTTTAGAACAAATTTGAGTTTAAAACGAAATCAAATAAAAATTTCGTTCATTTGATCTTTCAAAACTTCAAGCACATTATTCTGAGGTGTTTTAGAATTTCCAGAATTTCCTTTCCGCTTTTATTCTGCAAATCTCCAAAAATCACTTTTCTTATAGTTTCATTCCTTTTTCTCCATTTTTTCCCTTTTTTATTCAAATTTTCGAATAATCTTATAAAATAATATCCCAAAATTTTTCAATATTCTACAACATTTACTAGACTCTACCAGAATCTTCTAAAATTTTCTGAATACTTTCCGTAACCTTTTAGAGTTTTTTACAGAATCTTCTAGAATCCTTTAAAGCCTACAAGAAATTACCAAAATTCTTTCAAATTCTTTAAAATCTTCAAAATTTATCTGAGATCTGTAACAATTCTCCAAAATATTCTAGACTGTTTTGAAATCTACAATCATTTAGATTCTTCTGGATTCTTCCATAATCTTATAGAACCTTCTGGACTCTAAATAAATAATTTTGTTTATCTATAATAATCTTATACAATCTTAAAGAATTTTTTCTTAATACAATTTTAAAGAATTTGAAAAATTCTTGAATATTCTACAAAATATACTAGTATGTCCCAGAATCTTCTAAAATCTGCTGAACTCTTCCACGATCTTCTAAAATCTTCTAGAATCGACAAGAATATTCTAAAATGGACCTAAAATTTTGAACGTTCAAATGAACAAACTTTTTTTCTCAACTAAAATTTATTTTGAAATATCGTTCAATCTAGAAAATAAAGAGAAATATCAAGAACTTCTTTATCATTACGCTAGTTTTTATAATAATATACCAATATTTAAGAACAAATTTGATTTTAAAGCGAAATCAAATAAAGATTTCGTTCATTTGAACTTTCAAAACTTCAAGCACATTATTCTGAAGTGTTTTAGAATTTCCAGAATTCTGTAGAAATATTTAGAACCCTCTCAAAAGACTAATAATCTTGAAGAATTTTCTAGACTGTTTTTAGAATCTTCCTAAAATTCTGTGAACTTTTTGAGTCTTAAAAAAAAATGTCTGAAAGAGACTAGAAGATTTCAGAACTTTATGGAAGATTTTGGAAGAATTAAGTCTCTGGGAGATTCTAAAACACTTAAAAATCTAGATTGCAGAGAATTTTGTTGGGATTTCAAAAGATTTAATGAATCTACAATTCTATGGAAAATGAAAAATATTCTAGAAGATTTTAAAGGTTTGCTGAAAACTCCAGAAGTCATGAAGGATTTTTTAAAATTCTAGAGCATATCAAAGATTCTAAAAAATTAGAAATTTGAGGAGTGTTTTATTAAATTCTTGACAGGAATCTAAGATCTTTGAGGAGTTTTTAAGATTCTGGTGAATTGTAGCTTCTTTGGTTTAAAAAAAAAACTTCCCTTCTTTTTTTTAAAATTCCCTTTTTCGAAAAAGAAATCCTCTATTTTCCCTAAGATTGAACTGCTGAACCACTGTGATCTCTGTATTATATAATTATAATTTTAATTATAACTGCAGATAACGGTACGGGAAAATGAAAAATTGGTCAGGGAAAGTCAGGGAATTTTGAAATTGAAATTTTGTAGCAACCCGAAATGAAATCAGGAAAAGTCGTTTATCAATTGCTTCAGTAAAATTTTTGTAGAAAACTACATATTCATTTAGTAAGGCTTACTAATAATTTCATTTAGTTAGTTTACTAAATGGTATTGTAGTTTTTTACTGAAAAATAGTAATCTTTATATTAAAGATTAGTGGAAACGCTTACTAAGTAACTTACTTAGTAGAAAACTACTAATTCTTCTTAGACAGTATTTTCTTACAAAATACTTTATTAAGCTTATACAGATAAATACAGTTAGCTAAACTCAAGAATTTCATGAATCGTATAATATACATTTTATGTGGTTCTATCGGACAGGTTCAAGAAAAAGATATTTTTTCCATGAAAGTTTATGGTAATAATTAAAGAATGATACCTGGAAAAATTTATTTTCATCTGGAAAACTTGGAAAATTTCTGGAATTTTCTCAAGGAGAAACGCTAGACACCCTGGTTAATTAATAATATACTCTCTAAATCTGAATCAGTGAGAAATGTGTCATTCAATCAGTAAGGATTTTCACTGAAAATCAGTGAGATTTCACTGTTGTTTTCAGCGAAATCTCACTGATTGACAGTGAAAATCCTTATTGATTTGATTTAGTGACACACTTCTCACTGATTCAAATTTAGGGAGTACCCGTAAAATTTTTTCCCCTTGGTGCGAGGAATTGGAATTTTTTTCGAATTTTCTGAAAAAGTTGCTGTGGAATGTTTCTAAGAATTGCTTTTGAATTTTCTGTGAAGGATTTGGTCTAAAAAATTAGAATTACTTGTAGAAATGCAAGGTCATCGTAAATGGGGAAAATGGTCCATTTCGAACGTGACAAGATCAAAAAGGTTGAGGAAGTTGGTGCAGAATTCAGTGGCACGAAATATATTCGTTGGATTCCTTTTGTACCTGATCACGCCCGACTCATTGGTCAGCAAATCGGATTGCTACATCCGTCATTCCAAATCCAAAATAAGTATGCTGACCAACGTCCGGCAGCGTTATGCAAATGGACATCAAGCTCCCCCAAACGAAAGTAGCATTCTACAGCTGCTACTTCCTCCTGCTTCGAGTAGATTGCGTCCATTATTGAGGTTCAAAGAAATTACGTATGTCGCAATGCAGTTATTACTACTTAGGACATTCATTTCGCAATTGCTCAATTCAATATGTTAAATAAATATAAAGGGCATTGTGACCTTTTTTGGTTTGTGAATTATAGGGTTGGATTTGAAACAAATGTTCAGATGGGAGATCTTAAAAATATAGACTTTTAAGTCTATATTTGTGGTAGAGGTTTACAAAAGGTGTTTAAGAATTTTTTGTTATTTGTGGAATTAATACAGATTTAAAGTAGTGTTCAACTATAGGTTGATGAAATTTAAAATCACTCTAAAGAAATATTCTTTGTATTCTGTTTTAATTAAAGTTATTTATTATTTACTCTTTTTCTGTTACAGGTAAGAGACCGTTGCAATCTAACAATTACGACATTTTTGGTAATGGTAACGTTAATTTTTAAATTATTTATCAAAATTATCACTCCCTGGTTAATAACTCTAGTACTATAATTAATTCACCAATTAATATTGCTTCCATTGCACAAATGAAATTTTGTTCTGCTTTTAGGCAGGACAAAATTGCATTTTTTCAAAAAGGTTATGTGATCAAAAGAATACTTACAAATTTTCTATTTTCTTATTATTTTACAAAGCTTATTCGTATTCAATTCCGATTTAAACGCAGTTCGTCTTTAATTTGGTGCTTGATTTTGACAAAGAAAGGAATTTGGAATTTGGCTGAATGCCTCACAACCTGAAAAGCATTCCTCATAATGCTATTGCTGTTTTTTAACGATCTATGGATGGGGTAACTAGATGGTTTTTTGTTTTAGAAATTCTTTTATCCAGTATTGAATTTTAAATAATTTATGTTTCATAATTTAACGAATATATGAATATATGACATTATAATTAATTCAGTTAGCAAAATAATGTAGCAAAATTTCAGTACTTTACGTAGAAGTTTGAAGTTTTTACATCTTCCTGTTTTTTGTGTTCCCTCTTGTGTTTTAAACTATTTAGAGCCCGCACAGTGGGGAAAAAAGAGAAATAAATAATTTGTGCTCCTCGGCCCTGTTCTTCCGTTGTGCACTCGTAAATTAGACTTTCATGGACCTTAAATCTTGAGCTTTGCCCAACCTGTGTAGGTCTTGATATTTTCGAGCAAGTTTAAATCTCTTTCTGTAGATGCATACAAGTAGAAAATGAAGTTACAAATTTCAGAACCAGATCAAAAAGTGAAATTTAATTTGGATAAAGGTAAACCATCTTATCCAATTATGTTCAATTATTCGTATTGAAAAAAGTTGCAAAGATAAAATTATATAATAGATATTAGATAGTACATCTTAGATATTAAGTAATGTATAGATAATAGATATTAAATAATAGATCATAGATGTTAGATATTAGATAATTCCTTCTTAATCTTCACTGAATCTTATTTTATCATTTTTCTCTTATTTCTTAACATAAAAAATAGCGGTACCGTTATTTTTTCATTTTGCACAAGTTTTGGCAAAAATCGAAATATTTTTAATTCAATTTTTCGGTCAGTCGCACCCCTAAGATTTTAATTAAATACAAATTTTTGGGTTCCTTAGTATTTTCTGCGTTGATTAAAAACATAAATTGATGGAGAGTGTGAAATTTTTGAAGATAAAATTTTTTTTAGTGTCGCTGTTTGGGCTTTACAAGGTGTGAACTGCTGTCATGTAGGCCTTATCTTTGAGTCCGTTGATTGTATTCATTCAATTATATCAATTAATCAATTGTATCAATCACTCAATCAATTATAGACATAATATAGAATTTCGTAATATTTTTAAAGAAAATTGAAACAAAAAGAATTTTCAAAATCGGATTCAAAATATGCCAAAAAAGTTTGGATTCAATTTTTGGCACAAAAGCACCCTTTATTTTTAATATTTAATGCGATATTTTGCTTCCTTATAATTTTACGCGTCGATTGAAAAGAAAAATTGACACAGGACCCAAAACGCGAAGATAATGGATTTTTAATGGTAGTATGTATAAGTCAACATTCGTGCGCTGCAATTTATGACTCAAAATCGATATTCCTGAGACATTTTGACCCAGTTTATAATTCACCAGTATGGATTTTTCTCAATTTCAAATATGCATTCGTTTCATCTCTCGTTGAGCTGTTTAACAGGATAACTTTCTTCATTTTCACTGCAAAGTCGAAAAGTTGTATACTCATCATTCTAAATAATGAATGTAAAAAAATCACACATCTTTTTTGCTCAAAGCGTAAACGATGAAATTTATACTGCTAAATAGTTTAAAGGGACAACAAACGAATGCACACTTGGCCTTGCGAAAAATTCAAACTCTTAAATTAGAAATCGCGATCTAAGGAAATTTGGATTTTTTTGTAAACATCTAAAATTCATCTTCTTTTCTCTTGTCAAGTACAACTTCGTTTTATTGTCAGTCCATCTCATTTCTCTAAAATATTCTCCATAATAACATCCATTTTTCTTACTCCTTTTTCTTTTGGGGACAATTTCAGTAAGGACACACAATAAGTTTCCTTGTGTGACACATTTCGATTGTACTAAACTCAAAATCCTTCGTCTGTCATAAGCGGTGACAAGAAACGAGTGAACTCTTCTCCTGGCGCCTACGCATATTGAGGGTACACGTGAACATTCACGTTTTTCTTCCCACGCATATTGCCCTGAACCCTGATAATAATTTCTCATTTCATTTTGGTACATTCGCTCCTTTTCCTTTTTCTACAGAGGCCCTTTTGTGAAGGAGTAATTAAACAGCGTTCCTCGGTGTTAAACATCGCCGTTTTCGAATCATTACGACCCCGTTAAAATCTCGGCACGCTCGACGATGAGCACAAAGACTTCTTTATATTCGGCTGCATATCAGCTTTATGAAATAATAAATTCTGAGGGCGGACATGGGGTCCTGGTTTTCGTTTCACCTCCCGCTGCGTTTTCAAAGTAACATCGAAAATTAAGGGGAGTATATTCTAATAAGTTTCTAATTTTAGCCCAGAGTAACCGATTGATGAAAATAATTTATGAAATTTTTATTTATATTCTTATTATAAATGGTTTCGTAAAAGAGGTTTCTTTTTTATACTTAGGAGAGATTTCTGACTCAAGCAATGAAACTATTTGTTTAAATTATAAATTTAAAAATTGAAATGACTGAAATAGCTTCTCTCCTTTGAATATTTTTCTTGTTTGGGCTTTCATATACGAGAGACACTTAATGTTCAAAACGTTTTTTCGCTGATTTGTCAGATTACAAGACATGCAACGTATGACGAATATTATTCTCAGTATTCTTATTTAAAAAGTGCTCCAGCGGATGTTGCAAACGTCTGCTTCTCTCATTGGCGGTAAAGTGTAAATGCCCTCTTTGCACGTGGATAAAGGCCAGGACATGAATACATGTTTGCATGTTTACATTCATTCACGTGCGTATTCTTCGACTGCTCTTTCTTTGTATGCGCCTGACACTTATTGTTAGGGCAAACGTTGAATAGAATATGACCGTAAAATGCTAATTGCGACCACGAGCATTCTGAACTCTCGGTCCCGGTATGATCAAATGCATTAAATTTTTAATATTTAAAAATAGCATTACTTTCACCAAACTTCTAAAAACTATGAACTAAAGACTATTTTGAATTTCGTACTCTACATTAGAAGTCCCCAAAATAAAAGTGAAATTTGCAAAGAATTACAAAGAAAGCATTCTTATTTATGCGAGACATACAATTGGAAACTATTCGAAATTCAAAACTTAATAATTTATAAATAATTTACAACATTCCAAATTAAAAGCTTTTAAGTTAGTCATTCAAAATCAGATATACATTTAACAAAGTGTCTAGCGTCCTGGAAGTCCTTGAAAATCTGGAAAAGTCTTTGCATTTTTTTACCCGGAAAAACCTGAAAAAGTCCTTGAATTTTTTACCCGGAAAAACCTTGAAAAGTCCTTAAATTTCTCTGAAAGTCCTGGAATTCTTATCTCACTACATTTGAATTACACTCATACCTAGATTATGGGCCAGGCTCGGGGGTAGACGGTCCAAAATCTAATCCTATTAAACTCCAGTTTG
>JBAGKK010370336.1:0-18741 GCA_037177015.1 Euceroptres primus
ATTCAGTTTTAAATATCTGAATCTGCAATTGAAAGATATACAATTCATTGAGACGCCGTTTGAATGGGTTTTTTTTTTTGGGCTCGAATACAAAAACTTTGGACGCCCCGCTGTGAAGTACGTGCCGATAGACCGTGACGACCGTAACCCTTCGTAAGATTCCTGGAAAACGAAGAAAAAAATTACAGAAAAACTTTCTGTCAGTCAGGCACTTGTCGTGTCAGTCTGCACCTGCCGAAAGTGACGAGCCCTGTTCTACACGGAGAAAATCCTTGACTAATGATTACTTTCTGAAACACGACTCAATCGTGCGGCTAAAAAAAAAAGTTAAATAGACGACTGAGTGTTGTACTGGCACAACTCACTCGTTTTTTTGACAGTAACCATTCGTTTCGTCCTCACGAACGATGATACAGTCGCGAGTAGTGCCGTCCACACTACTTTGTACTTTCGCTACACGACTGAGTCGTGTGGGCTGCACGAATGAGTCGTCTGGGCAATACGAAAGTTGCCGAACACGCTGAGATACATCAGCTGATCGTGAAAATCCATTGTGTGAACGTGTGTGCAACTGATAGCTTTGTTTTCGTGAATATTTATGTATTGATGATTGATGTATTTTGTTGATTCAGATAAAATTTATTTAGTTCAAATAAAAATTTCGATGTTTGAAAAGATTTTAAAGATTTATGCTACAATAAGGCTATTATGCTACATCTTATTCTTTTATTATTATTTATTTCTCACTTATTTATTATTATTTTATTATGCTATATTTATGTTAACATTTTCAACATACACACACACAAACATATTATAATGCAATATTTATATATGAAAGCATAAAAAATTAACAAATTTTATTCATGAATCAATTTTATCACTAACTTGAATTGTAAAAAAATCCTGATATAAGTTGGAAATATAAAGTATATCATACGAAAATATACGCTCAGCGTGTTCGGCACCTTTCGGCAACTTTCGTATGACCCAGACGAATCATTCGTGCAGCCCACACGACTCAGTCGTATAGCGAAAGTACAGAGTAGTGTGGACGGTACTATTCGCGACTGTATCATCGTTCGTGTGGACGAAACGAATGGTTACTGTCAGAAAAACGAGTGAGTCGTGCCAATACAACACTCAGTCGTCTATTTAACTTTTTCTTTTCCAGCCACACGATTGAGTCGTGTATCAGAAAGTAACTATTAGTCAAGGATTTTCTTCGTGTACCAGTGGTGGCCGCCACTTATTAGAGGTGAAGAGATTAAATAATCAGAGTCGTTTTTTAAATGATAAATTAATTCTTTGAGCTCTTCACCAAAAACGAAATCGTTAATTTCGACGAAAAATGACTGAAAACGATTGCAGTCATATTTCAGAAAAATTTTTTAATTGGTCTATAATTATTTCTTATATTTCTAGATTCGATCCGTCTATTTTAAGTATAACAAATTATTTTTCATTAAGTCAGAAAAAATTTTTGAAAACATGTGGACGCGTGAAACATGGCGATATTTCGTCATTTTAAAAATTAACTAATCACTAAAGTTATTCATTTAAAATTAAGTATTGAAAAACAGTTCGATTAGGGATGATTTAAATTTATTATCTATAATGTTATTATGGAGTTATAGTTGAAATAAGAGAGGAAAAATGTGTTTGAAGTGACCTGTCAAAATGTGTTATTTTCATAACTTTACGAAAATAATTTAATAATTTATTACAAGAAAAATAAACTACCGAAAATTTTAAAACTTACTTCAAAACAAAGATTAATACCAACCTTTTTCACGGTATTCAGTGAAATTGCTCATCAAAATTTTTTCCTTTAGATTTTCATCTTCGAAAACCTGAAAATTAGGTAAAAAACAGCACTTTTAAACCCCCGTATTTCCGAACATACATTTAAAAAAAAATTTTATCTATGCGAATAAATTATTCACACTTATATCTATCACTCACGAAAACTTCGCGGATGTATTTTGCGTGGCTTCATTTTAAATCGCATTTAAAATTTTGTCTCGACCGACCGATTTTGAGGTCGGTATATTCAGAAATACGCGGGTTTGAAAGTGGTGTTTTTTTGCTTATTTTCAGGTTTTCGAAGACGAAAATCTGGAGGAAAAAATGTTGATGAACAATTTCACTGAATACCGTGAAAAAGTTTGGTATTAATCTTTGTTTTAAAGCAAGTTTTAAGATTTTCGGTAGTGTATTTTTCTTGTAATAAATTATTAAACTTTACGAAAATAACACATTTTGACAGGTCACTTTAAACACATTTTTCCTCTCTTATTTCAACTATAACTCCAAAATAGCATTATAGATAATAAATTTAAATCATCCTTAATCGCACTGTTTTTCTCTGCCTAATTTTAAGTAAATAACTTTAGTGTTTGATTCATTTTAAAAATGACGTACTATCTCCATTTTTCACGCGTCCACATGTTTTCAAAAAATTTTTCTGGTTTAGTGAAAAATAATTTATTATACTTAAAATACACGAATCGAATCTAAGAACATCAGAAATAATTATAGACCAATTAAAAAATTATTCTGAAACATGACCGCAATTATTTTCCGATGACCTTTCATGGAGTGACCCATAATAAAAGCTAAAACAATAGTAGTACATAATAAACTAGAAATATAATAATAAGAAGAATGTATTCCAGTTAATTAACTGGTCAGAATTAGTTACATTTCTTTTTACTTCGAAAGTATTAAATTCGCAATAAGGTAAAACTATTTCCATTTAAAAAAAATAAAAAACCCAACTGCGCATACCAATGGACTTACGAAATAAAGGGACGGAGCACAAAGCCCCATCTTCGGCGAGAGGGTTGTTCCATTCGATCGGGTGGGAAGACCTTATCCCCTCTCCAATGGTGGTGAAGATTGGTGTAGTTGATTAGCAGTCATTTAGAAATTTAAAAGGTAGTGTACGATAGGACACGGTGTGCTTGAATTAATTTTTATTGAAAAGTTGCGAGACCTGGGTTCTTATGTTGGATTTGATTATGTGGCATCCCACGAACATTTTCCAATCAAAACAAAAATCGTCCAACGAGCCTTTCTTTAAAAAAATCGATACTAGTCTTCGAATTTTAAAAAATGGGAATCATGTGATTTATAAGACATAGAAACTGCAGCTTAAAAATTCTATAAGTATATTTTATCATATTTTGTGATTAAACAAAAACAAAAATGAATTACTAATTTAGTAATGTAATAATAAAAATAAGTGACTTTAACAACTATTTCTCAAATACAAGGAATAGTTCTATACCGTTGAGAAAATATAACAACAACATTTCTAAAACGTTATTTAAATATGAAGGCCATTGAATTCACAGATTGCCCGTAGTAAGTGATTTTCATATTCTGGATGCTTCGAATGAACTTTGTGCTTCTTTCACACTTCTTTGAAATCAAAATGGACTGATTCCATCGACTGTTCAATGTACACACCTATGCCCGACTTATGTTTTTCGCAAAATTCGGTAAATTCCTTACGTAAGTCATCAAGCTTGATGACTTACGTAAGAAATGTAAAAAAGCTGTTGGATGTTTAAAATATGTTCAAGCCTTAAGTGATTTCCGTGATATTGTACATGCATGTTTTGGCAAAACCTTAGAACTAAACTACAAAAAATACATTGATAAGTTTAAGATCAGTTACATGGATTTAGAAATACCAGTAACACCGGAAGTTCATGCCGTATTCCGGCACGTTACAGAATTTTGCCGAAAACATAAGTCGGGCTTAGGTGTGTACAGTGAACAGTCGATGGAATCAGTCCATTTTGATTTTAAAGAAGTGTGGAAGAAGCACAAAGTTCATTCGAAGCATCCAGAATATGAAAATCACTTACTACGGGCAATCTGTGAATTGCCTTTATATTTAAATAACGTTTTAGAAATGTTGTTATATTTTCTCAACAGTATATAACTATTCCTTGTATGTGAGAAATAGTTGTTAAAGTCTGTAATATCATTTATTTTTATTATTATATTATTAAATTAGTAATTCATTTTTGTTTTTGTTTAATCACAAAATACGATAAATGGTGCGCTGGCGATATTTGGGACATGCGTTAATTTGTATTTGAGATTATTTGTAAATATTCTATGGACTACTAAAAAGCTTAAGATGGTGAAAAATATACTTATAGAATTTTTAAGCTGCATTTTCTATGTCTTGTAAATCACATAATTCCCATTTTTTAAAATTCGAAGACTAATATCGATTTTTTTAAAGAAAGGCTCGTTGGACAATTTTGGTTTAGATTGGAAAATGTTCCTAGGATGCCACAGAATCAAATCCAACAAAAAAAAAAACCCAGGTCGCGCAACTTTTCAATAAAAATTAATTCAAGCACACCGTAAGGATATTTTTGATCAATCACCGATCCTCCTCTTATTGGGTAAAGACTGGCAGCTACCGCAAGCGCAGAATGCCGTCGCTCCCTGCGACTGATTCCGCAAATTTGTGCTCTCTGTGTACGATCCCTTTTTTTCTTAAGTCCATACGTATAAAATCATAAGTAAGAACACTCTTTCAAAAAAAAATTTTAAAAATAACATAAATCCAACTGCACATAAAGGTAAATAAAGAATGCTTATAAAAAATAAGCTACAATAAAGATTTAATATTTTTAATGAGCAATGTCTGCAGTCGAAGGAACGTTTTTTTTTTGAGGATATAAGGGCAGTGTACCGCCGCACATGATCCCACGGGAACGCTGATGGGCTTTCAACTGCAGTCATTCCCAGGTAACATCGTGATGAGAATAATATGATATTATCATCATTTTATGAGGTAGCTTATTCGACTTCTCACCTTTGGCTTGAAAACTAGTCAGAAAGATTGCAGAATTACCGCAGTTGCTAATTAAAAATATTAAGTATTTATTGTAGCGTCCATTTTATAGACCTTCTGTATTAACATGGATGTGCAATTGGATTTATATTATATAATTTTTCATCGCGCCTCTATTGAAACTTCGAGTTTCGGTATCTGTAGAGCGGATTGAAACTCGGTGTTTGCATCCCTAGGGTTGAAACTCCGTTGTCTTTGTCTATCGCCGTTGATAGAAGTGAGAGAGACTGAATCAAGATGGTGAATCGCCATCCTTAGAAAAGGACAGGTCGACTTTCTCGATTTGTTCTCTATTCTCAATCGAATCATGAGAATCGATTCACTTAAAAATCGATAACAAAAGAATCGATTTTTCAAGAATGGATCTAAAAAATCGATAAAAATTATTAAATTTATGAGCAATAAAATTACAGTCGCACCTGTACCATTTCAAGTTCCCCACAACCAGTCTTGATCGTTTGCCCCTACTCTCGAGAAGGAATTTGGGCAGATAGTTTACACGCACACATGTATACATACGTGTATGCACAAATGTCTACAACGCAACTTCAATTTCCCCTCCGAGCGACCTTTATCATTTGAGGATCCCCCCCCCCCGAAATCTTGAAATGGTACAGGTCCGACTGTAAACTGAATCTAATGGCTCTTTTATACCTTCTGCTTGCAGGAGAATTGCAGAAGTTGATTGGTTCTTTACCGTTCTTTCCTACGGAGAATCAATGTCACCAATGGAAGTGACCAATCAACTTCTGCAATTCTCCTGCAAGCAGAAGGTATAAAAGAGTCATGGGTCTAGGATGTGAAACCTCCTTTATAGTTTAGACTGTGTAAACTGTAAACTAGATATGGTTTGATTTGGTGTCACATTTTTAAAAAATGTGGTGAAAAAAGAGATAAACAAATTTCAAAAGGTAAAAAAAATCGGTCCGTCGATTCATAGGGTAAAGAATCGATTCACCAAAAAATCGAATAGTAAAGAATCGATTCAAAAATCGATTTTTTGGTCCAAAAAAATCGATTTTTTCAAAAATGGAATCAGAATCGAACACCCCTAACTTCAAGTTGTATTGCTTCGTACATAACCTAAGCATGCTACGAATAAAGAAACAAACGTCGGATCATCAAAATAGTCCTCAATTACCGAAAACTGTAAAAAAGTTTAAAGATTCAAAATGAATCCCGATTATCTTGATGATGACGACTGGGTTGACGTGGACGAAGATTTTTCGCAGACACCCCCGGAACTTCGCAAAGCTGCCAAAAAAATTGATGCCCAGTTGGGTCCGGAAAAATCCGCGCCTCGCTATAAAATCACGTACAAAAAATTCATCACGTGGCAAACGTCGAAAAACTCTACTTCTTTTTCTGAGGATGTAGTTTTGACGTACTTCGATCATTTGGTAAAAGAACCACAGTATAAACCAAGTACGCTTTGGAGTGTTTACTAGATGCTGAAGCAAACTTTCCGGAAAATACATCAAGTGGACATAAGTAAATATTCGCATTTGATCGAATTTTTGAAAAGGAAGAGAATCGGTTTCCGAAGCATAAAATCGAAAGTTTTTGAGAGAAGCACCAGACGAAATTTACTTGGCAGCAAAGGTAAAAATAAACGAGTATTCAAAAAATGTTTTTTCCAAAATTATCAAAAAATAAAATTATAAAAAACAGTGAACAATTCCTACAATTCTAATAAAATTCAAAAATAAAACAGTAAAATGTAACAATAAAACAAAATTCGTAATAATTAACAACTAAAATAACAATAACGTAAAATTTTTGGTATAAAAAAATTAATATTCACAATTAGATCCTAAACTAATACTTTTATGGGTTATAATGATTTTTGGAATCGCTGGTGGCTGTCGGGGAAGCGAGTTGCCGAACATCAAGGTCACCGACATCAAAGAAAAAGGGTCTCTTCTGCTTGTTCAAATTTTGGATACGAAAAATTATGTCCCCAGGAAATTCTCAATCGACGGTTCATTCGCCGAAATCGTGAAAAAATATGCCGCTCTTCGCTCAGAAAAAGCCGCGACCGATCGCTTTCTCTTAAACTACCAAAAAGGGAAATGCACGATACAGGTGATCGGAAAGAATAAATTTGGCTCCACACCCAAAATCATGGCGGAGTACCTCAAATTGTCGAAGCTTGAAAAATACCCGGGGCACAGTTTCCGAAGAACTTCTGCAACTTTACTGGCTAACACCGGAGTGGACATCAGAACCATTCAACATCATGGCGAGAGGAAATCACCCGTGGTTGCTGAAGGTGAATATAAGTTTGAACCGCGTGACTTGTTAATAAATATGTTTAAAAAATCTTGATTTGCAGGATACATTGCGGATTCCATTTCGAACAAAAGAATGGTGGGAAATCCAATAATGCGTGACATCACTTTGGATTCATCTGGAAACGACGATTCGAATCCTCCAACGAAAAGAGCGAGCACTGTAACTTCAACAATAACGAGCTCCAGCCATGATAATTCTGGAATGGAAAACAGAATCTTCGAACCCGATCCTTCAGATATCTGGCACTAATTCTCAATTTCTGGCGGTTGCAAAAAACGATGGTCACCCAATCATCAATATTCAGAATTGTACCCTAAATTTCTACCAAAATTAAAGATACTTTATTCTTTTGTGCAAAAAAGCGATGATTCTACAATCAAAGTACAATCTACAATGTAAGCACAATTCTAGTGCAATGTTAGTTGTAAATTTTCAAAATTTTAAAGTTTTCAAGTTAAAAAAAAGTTATTTTTGTGATTCAAGAGTACTTAAGACCTGATTAATTTACATTTAATATTCGTAAATATTTTGTACTTTTGTAAGAAATAAATTATAACAAAAGTTGAAAGAATAATAGTGATTTTCTTTTGAAACTTCTTTTTTCGTTCGGAAATTATTTTACATAAAATAAATATAATCAATCAATTATTTCAATTATTTTAGTTTAAATCTGTTTCAAATTTCGCGCCATGCACAGCGTTCTGAATGGTTAGGTTGGTCAGTAATCGAATCTAAAACGTCAATAATCATAATCAATACATTCAAACCATTCTCAATAGATCTGCCAGATTGAACATTTATGCAGTTTTATGCGCGCCGAAATTGCAAGTATGTACCTCAACTCAAGTTTTCAATAGATTTGCTATGGAAAATAATATGCATTACTCAAAATATAACACAACGATCGCGACTCGTGTGAGTGCAGCCCTCGCTTCGCTCGGGCAGCAAACTTCACACTCATTGCAATCGCTGTGTTTCATCCCTTGTAATGCAACATACTATTTTTTTTTAAATTTGATATTTAAGGATGTTGTTAGTTAGTTACCAAAAATGACCGAAAGTTTCTGGTAACTTATGGGTGTCACGTCCAGGATCATGACGAATTTTTTGACACCTCATCCATCAATAAAATCCACCAAGCCGTTTGAGACTCCATATGAAAATAACGATTGAATTTTTTACCAAATTTCCGTAATATTGAATTCTACGTGACACCATATACCCAATGACACTCCAGACATCACGAAGAATCTTTTGACACCTCATTCATCAAAATCCAAGAAGTCGTTTACGAGATACAACGTGCATTATACATACAAACATACATACATAAAAAGGTTGTTAAACAACACATTTCCCTCCTTTGCATTCGCAGTGCGGGTAATTTGAACCTTCTAGAGATCTTATTATTGCAGAAAAAGCACATCGAACTAAAAGAAAGGGTCCTATTCATGTAATTGTTTAAACAAGTTATTACAAATAAATTATCATTTACTTATGAATTAATAAATATCAACATAAATTACTCAATCAGAAGTTTCGGACAATGCATTTACAAAAGAAAAAAGATAAGTGGTGAAATTGAACTTGCAGTGGCATAGAAAGCAATTATATGTAACAAGCGTAATTTGTAAGTGCATATTTCGTCAACCTTTAAAGGTAGTTCTTTTTTAATTTTCGCAGAATTGAGTCTAAGTCTTTTGACAAATTACAAAAAAAACAGTTTTTTTTAAACGGACGTATTTTTACAAAGAATTGGAAATCTTTATTTTCATTTTTTTTCTCAGTTTTACGCAAAATGTTTTCTAGTTTTAATTCCATATTAACTACTTTTAACCTATTATGCAATGAGAACGGTTGATCGACGCAAATGTGACTTTTCGCACCTTTTTCAAAAAGTTTATCCGAGTTCCATATGGAAATCATTCTCGTAAACTCAGGGTCTTATTTTGGATCCAATGTTAATAATAGAAAGAAAAATTGTAAATGTTAGATAAGATGTAAATAGTTGTACGTAAGGCGAGAAGGAAGGAATGCCGAAGAGGTAGGAGGCAAACGCGGAATGCAAAGAAAGGTAATCTGAGATAGTGTGTGAGACGATGCGATGCGAGGTGATAAGTCGTGGTACGTGCGAGGAGAGGTGGAATGAAACTGTGAGGAAATATGAAATAGATGGATGTTAGTTATAAGTAGCCTCAGCTTATTTTATTTTCCAGGAGATGCTAAGGGGGCCCCTCCTCCTAGAAAGGTCATTGCACTGCTGGGAGAGGAAGATCCCTCTGCTGTTGAGTTGTAATGACAATGCCCACCATATTGTGTGGGGAAGCACAACCATCAATGACAGAGGAAGAGATTTATTAGACAACCTAACGGATACTGAGTTAAAAATACTAAATCAAGGTAATTCGCCCACATTCCAGAACAAAATCAGGGGTGAGGTTCTTGATCTGACTCTGTGCTCAGAGGAGCTGAGGAATGTTGCGGAAGGCTGAAGGGTCTCTGACGAGGAGTCCCTTTCGGACCACAAATACATTTTGTTCCAGTTAGCTCTAAGAAAACCGGCGGTTAAGAACATCAGAAACCCCAGGAACACGCTCTGGGACTCCTATACGGAGGAACTGAAAGGTAGACTTGCAGATTTCCCTACAAGCTATGGTACCATAGATGAACCAGAGCATGCTGCGGCGTTTCTGCGGAGGGCTCTGGTTACATCCTTTGAGAATAATTGTCCAACGAGTACAATTAAGTCTAGAAAGGGAGCTGAATGGTGGAACTCGAACCTAGAGAAGCTCCGTAGGGAAACTAGAATTTGTACAATAGGGCAAATAAAACTAAACCATCTTCAGACTAGAACAAATACAAGTCGGCTAAGTTTTAATATAAGAAAAAGATTAGGAAGTATAAACAGGAGGGGTGTAGGGGCTTTTGCAAGGAAACCAAGAGCATTCCTGAAAGAGCAAAGCTCCATAAGCTCCTAACAAAAAATCCAGAGGCTCGCCTCGGGCTTATAAGGTTCGATAAAGGTGAGTTTGCTGAGAATGAAGAAGAAAGCCTGAACTATCTGATGGAGTTTCACTTCCCAGGATTGCAGAGAACGTATAGCGACAGGGTAACGACCTTCGGGGGCCAGGGGAGGGAAAAGGCTGACAGCGAGTTCTCTGTTAAGGTCGTAAATATCAAAAGGGTAAAATGGGCCGTCAGGTCATTCTGCCTCATTAATTCACCGGGGACGGATGGTATTTATCCGGTGCTCTTGCAAAAGGGTCTGGAATATATCGCCCCGCCCTCCGCTAGCTAAATTACTCAAGGCGAGTATCGCACTTAGACCTTAGACACGTGCCTACGGCATGGAAAGACGGCAGAGTGGTCTTCATACCCAAACCAAGGAAGGAGAGCTACACCGCTGCCAAGGACTTCAGACCGATCAGCTTGACGTATTCCATTCTGAAAACGTTGGAGAAGCTGGTTGAGATACATTAGGGACGACGTGCTCTCCGCCTCCCAGTTGCACGAAGGGCAGCATGTCTTTCACGCGGGCTGCTCGGTGGAAACCGCGCTTCATATGTGATGGGCATTTTACTGGATATAGAGGGGTTTTTTAGCAATATCCCTCCAGAAGTCATCTATCGAGAAGCCTCAAGATGCGGGGTGCCGAGCCAACTGGTTCGCTGGATTGGCAGCATGCTGCGATTGAGGCATCTCGAGGTCAGGTGGGGTGATGGCTGCGTTGAGGGGTCGCTCCGCGGGGGTGCATTGTAATGGACGGCCTTATACGTAAGCTTAATACCGAGAAGTTCTACACCCAAGGCTATGTAGATGATTTCATGACCCTCGTCAGAGGGGCTCATCTGCACACGTTGATGGGCCTTACAAAATCAGCACTGCATACTATAGAGCTCTGGTGTAATAGCTCAGGGCTCACAGTGAATCCTCATCTTTACGAGAAAATATAAGACTCAGCAGGTCAACGCTCCTGCTTTCCGCAGAAGGAAACGGACGATCTCAGATTCGGTCAGGTATCTGGGAGTCATCCTGGATAGCAGGCTGAACTAGAGGATCCTCCCAGAAGACATCAAGAAGCTGTCGATTCTTGGAATGAGACAAGATAAAACTATTAAACGCTTCAATTTCACCGAAGCTTTCCGAGTCATCATCCCGAATAAGGAGGTATAGAGGGCAGGTGATAATCCTTTTCTCCAAGGGGACATCTGGTACACAGATGGGTCAAAAGGGAAAAGAGGGATGGAAGCGAGCATCTTCGACAGTGCAAGAAGGAGG
The DNA here is from genome assembly GCA_037177015.1 of Euceroptres primus. Classification (NCBI taxonomy): domain Eukaryota; kingdom Metazoa; phylum Arthropoda; class Insecta; order Hymenoptera; family Figitidae; genus Euceroptres; species Euceroptres primus. Next base: position 11,459 of record JBAGKK010370336.1, read on the forward strand.
GGACTAGAGACTCCACTGGAACGACATGCAACAGTCTTCCAGGCGGAGGTCCTGGCTGTACTCCGCTGCGCTGAAACACTTATAGAAGAGAACGCCACTGGCAGACAGATTACAATCTGCTCTAACAGTCAAGCGGCATTAATTGCAGTTAATAAACCAGACATAACATCAGAACTGGTTTGGGAGTGCAAATGTGCACTAAATCAACTAGCAGAAAGAAATAGCGTGACCCTAACATGAGTCCCTGGGCATACAGGCGTCAAGGGTAACGAAAAAGCGGACCAGCTAGCTAAACGCGGTGCAGCCAGAGGATACATTGGACCAGAATCGGTACTGGGCCTAGCGCCATGCTGCATCGGTACGGCTATTAAAAATTAGGTCCAGACAAAACACCGGTAATACTGGATAAGCCCTAGGGGTTGCAGGCAAGCAAAGGTCACCCTAGGCGACACGTACAGGATGGACCGGGCCAGGGAAATCCTGAAGCTTACCAAGAAAGACCTAAGAATAATAATGCAGATGCCCACCGGGTACAACCATTTAAATTAACATAAGTATAAGCTGAAGCTGAGCCCTACTACCGAATGCAGGAGGTGTGGTAGGGACGACGAAACAGCCCTGCATGTTTTATGCCAGTGCCCGGCGCTTGCTGGACCTAAGCTGCAGACACTCGGAATTACTATTATGGAAACTGAAGAGCTAACAACGCAAACAGTGGGAGACATACTGGGCTTCATTAAGAGGTCCAGAGTCGACCACTAGGTGACATCATGTTAAGGCATACTGGTACCCGGAATACCGGGCTTAGGTCGTAGGTACTCGGGATCCCTTACGGAACCCGAGGAACTAGCAACGCGAATAGTCAGAGATTCTTGGGCTTCATTATGAAGTCTGGGGCGAACACTAGGAGCAGACTGTTAAGGGTATGGCACAATGGGCTGCATTCTCTGAGCGCCAAGGGGGTACTAACCGTGCTCCCTGCCCGTCAATACAAATACAAATACAATAGTTCTAAGTATAGATTAAGGAAACTTTGTAATTCGTACAAAAAGGAGATATGTAAAAGCTAAAGGGAAGGATGTAAGGCAGGTCATTTTTTTAAGGCCAATAGGCTGAAAAATATACATATCTATCTATTTTGGATCCTCAAATAAAGAATTTCAGCAAAAAAAAGGTAATTCGGAATTATTTCAACAAAAAAAAACACCAATTTATTCGCCGTGATGATTGGACTAAAAAACAGTTTTATGGGACGTACCAAGCATTAATTCCAAGACTGCCGACTGCTGCTAGTTGAACTTCTAGATTGACGTTTAAATTTAGGTTGGGGAAAAAAGTCCTCAGTAATATCTTCTTTCTTTTGTCTGTTCTTATAACTTTCGTCATCTTGGCGATTCTCGGGGCTTCGCAACATTCTATCATTGGTACGCCTGACGTAATGCCTTGGACTGTTCCTTTTCTGATTTTCCCGTCTAGAACTGCTCCTCTTACGAGTGTCCCTACTTGACCTTCTTGGACGATAAGAATTCCGTCTTTTTGGCGATTCATATCTTCCTCTGCGATCTCGACTAAACCTGCGATCTCGATTATGATCGCGATCTCTGGATCTGCGACGATCTCTTGATCTTGAGCGTCGTCCGACAAATCTTCCTCTGTCTCTCGAATCATAACTATAGAATCTGTTCCGGTACAAATCTCGTCGACCAGATCTCCCACCTCTGTACCTAGAATCTACTTCATCAAGCAATGAATTCCCGTTTCTCAAATTTTTACTCTCGTTTTGGCGACGAAAACTTTTTTCCACTGCGTCTTTATCGACAAATTGATTGTTTTCTTTGCCCTCTATTTCTTCAAAGTCTTCTGGGTTTAAGTGACTGATTTCATTATTAGGACTTTCAGTATTTTCCCTGACCTTATCTGGATATTCTTCAAATTTTCTTTTGCGTTCAGTTTCACGTCTCTTTTGATCTTCTTTTTTCATGCGGTCTTTTTCAATCTGCTAATGAGAAATATAATTTATTAATTTTAATACACGCAAATTAGTAAATCATTGAGAAATAAAATTCTTTAAAATTCTTAGTTTTCGAGTCAGAAACTAGTATTTTATAATACTATATTTTTACAGTGATCTGCGCCCGGATGTACTGTGTACCTTCCGATTTTTATCTATTAGGGTGGTCCAAAAAACTTTTTTGTAACATATGCCCTAAAAGTATGTCTTTCGATACCTGTATTCTGTGTCCAAAAGAGCCTTTTTTTAAAGGAAAATAATTCTATCGTCGCGCATGTGCACTCCGAGCAAGAGAAATAAATTCTATCGCTGAGCTTGCGTACTTCAATCGGGTAAAATGATTTCACATCGCTGGGTATGAAAAATTGAACAAAGAAATTATTTCTATCGTTGAGTAGCGCACATCGTCTCACTCGACGAACTTAAGCTCGATTTAAAAATATAAAACCTCCTAATCAGCTGATCACCTGTAACAAACTGACGCGCCGTCTAGCTGTCAAAATTGTTTTAAGTCTAGTAGATTCGTCAGGCATAATCTAGCTCGAGGCCCCCGATATATCTGCATAGTATTTCCAACTTTCATGGCATTTGTTACAAAAAATAGCGTATGACACTCGGATACAATGGTGTTATTCCATCTTCTGTGATGTTTTCAGTCCTCGCCTCCGCCTCGTCTTCGGCGCCACCGACTCGACTACGGCTCGGACTGAAAACATCACACTCGTTTTGGATACCGCCAACTTTGCATTCTTGTATCATAAAATGCTATTTTTTTTAAAGGCCTCAGATCCTAAAAGTTTCTACTCGATGTCAGTAACTCGCAGGCAAAGTTGCAGATTAAAACAAAAATTATGGTGAACACATCGACTTTGAAGTTCAAACCTGAAAAAAAGTAACTTTTTACACTATTATGAAAATATTTAATATATTTATCAACTTTAATCTTCCGATTAAGTAAAATACTATTCACAGAATGTATTTTGTGCAAAGAATAATAGAAATTGAAAAAATGCAATATGTTAGCTATTATTGTATGTAATAAGGACGTTATATTGACTAGTGCAAGTTTAGAACTAGATTTGATTAGAGGCGTTTCGGGAAAGGGGAGTTCAGGACTGACGAAAAAACGGAGGTTGACTCGCGAGACAACGGAGTATTTGTGACGAGACTTTGGGCGTTAAAGAAAGATCTCCACATGTGTAGTATCCCCAATAAAAGGTGTGCTACCCCAGACATTACATGGGTTTAGGATTCGTAAATCATGAGACTCTCCTTTCCCAGCACTCCCCTAATCAAAACTAGTTCTAAACTTACACTATTCAATATAACGACCCTATTACATAAAATAATAGCAAACAGATGCGGCCATCATACTAGGAGGATCACCTGATCCGGTATCCTTAAATCAGCCAGCAATGAAGAGAAATAAACAAAACAAGAAAATAAAAGAAACATGAAATAAATAAAGCGTAAGTATGATCATCATGAAAGTTCGTAATTAACACTTGCAAGGACCCACGCGTGCAGCTCATCCTTAATTTGATCACAAATAATCTTTTAGGTGAGCTGTTCGTCTCTCCCTCACCTCTCTCTCTCCCTCGCCATCTCTCGCTTCCTCTGCCCCTTCCTCCCCCTGACCCTTTATCCCACTCAAACTCACACACTCACTCACACACTCACTCATTCACGCACGCTCTCACTCTCTCACTCACGCACTTACTCACTCACTCACGCACACACTCACCCTACGTTTCGCAAAAGAACACAGCCTCTTGAAATTGACAAAGTATTCAAAAATCGGCTATTAACCCAGAAAAAATAAGTACTGGAAGTTTTCCTGGATAGTCCTCAACTTTTGGACAGGGCACATTTTTCTGAAGATTTCGTATACTTTTTATAAAGAAGCTTTGAACTTCATTGAAAAAAAGAAAGACCGTTCTAGAATAATTCAAGCACATTCAAAGAACGAAATTCCTCAAAATTTTATTGTAGTTTATAAGGTTAGATGCGTTATACGTTTAGATTAGGTATAAGTGTTAAGGTTCGAAACTCGTCAGCCGTAAGATTAATTTAAATTTATAAAATAATTTTAACAGCGTTAATATAAGATGTGCGACGATGTGTATTGATAGAGTGTGTAATATGTAATAAGTGTGGGTAAAAAAATGCATGGAAATAATTTTTTGTTGTTGTTAATAATTCTTCTGAAAGTCCATAAAAATTTCATTGACTAGCTTTGAAATTTTCATGCACGAGTGCTAAGAGGGCTCCATTATCGAATTGGAAATTTTCACGGACTTTTTGGACGTATCTGAAAGTCAAGCACTCAGTCATGGAAAATTCCCAGTACTCACGCTTTTCTATGGCTGCTTTGAAAACATGCTTAATTTACAGTTTAATTTTTGATGGATTTTATAAATAAGCAGTTGAAAATACTAAATTGTACTTCTTTACAATTGATTTTAAATAAAAGAAAGAAAAAATGTTTGAAATATTTTACTTAGGTTAAACACGTAGCAGAATTTTCTTTTTCAGCTGTCGTAACGGTACTTCGCCAAAAATTGCAAAATTTTTATAATTTTTCATTAATTTTATGATAATTTATGCATAATTGTTTCTCAAATCTAAAAAAGTGATGTCGGAAATTTGAGACAAAAATGCGAAGAAGTTAAGTTTTTTGTAAGTGGTTGGGGATTAAAACTGCTTACTGCAGTTTTGACCCTGGACTGATTTCTGATCTCAAGGTTCTAGAGAAAAAAAATCTTATAATTTTCCATTCACGCAAAACCACCTTAAGCCCAAAACCTACCACTCACCTTAAATGAAAGCTAATATGTTATAAATTCTTCTTGGGAAATGCAAAATTTTGAAATCCATTTTCGTAACTCTGGCTAAGAGTTGAAGTTGAGGTATAAAACTTTTTTTGCCCCACCGATCCACGCCGCACCGTACAAGACATGACATTTAAATTTTTTTCTCGAAAACCAGTGGCAATCCCACTCTAATATTTTCAGAGCTTGTAGAGCATACTTATACCTTCCTCTGCCAAATTTTTTTTAATTGTATTTTTTGGGTATCGTGTTCTTATTTTTAATTTTTTTTAAATTTTTAAAAATTATTTTATTTTTTTGGTTTTTTATTCTGAAGCTTATCGTATAACAAGTAAACTGAGACGTCAAAAAGTTAAATCGGCCAGTTAGAACCAAAGATACGGCATTTAAGAAAAAAATTGTCCAAAAACTCAAAGTCCCATACTTCCGCCATTTTTTTCAAATGTTCGAAAAATATTTCGAGGCCTTTTTTCACTGACAATTAAGCATATATCCTGAATTATTCAGACATGAAAATTGCCGTGATCAGATGACGTGGACACCGCCACATACATTACATCCAAACAGCTTTTGAAAAACACAATAATGAGAAACAAGGAAAGATGGTCAAATAACTCCCTTAAGAGGGTATTATAGTTTGATCATGCGTTTTCGAGGGCATTATTCAAACTTCAATAAAAAAAAATCATTCAAATTTTTTTGAATGGAACTTTTTTCATTTATTACAAGTCTCTTAGTACATGAAAAATATACATCAAATAAATCACTCAAATAGGGGGCGCTGTGGCATCTCAAGAAACACGTTCTGGAAACGCGACCTCCTTCTGGTTGACGTGATTGTCCAGCTCTAGGTCACATGAAAAAAAAGTGTGGCTATAGTCGGGACTAAAACTAATCAAAAATATTGGAAATTCGCAAAATGGCGCTTCTTTGAAAATTTAGTTCAAAATTTTCACTTTTTTTGTGGTTTTTGACTGGTTAAAAATTCAAAAATCGTTATTTTTTATTTATTCTAGTCCCGACTATAACCATACTTGTATATTTTAAGAATATGTTTGGCTTTTTTTTAGACGCCCTGAAGCAGCGGAATCATGTCAACCGTGCGTTTCCGGGACACATTCTTTGAGATGCCACAACGCCCCCTATTTTTTCGATTTTATTTTATATCCATGTGTTTTTGTTTAGTTCTAGACCTGTAACAATATATAGAAAAAGTTCCGATCAAAAGAATTTTAATTATATTTTTTAATTGAAGTTTGAACAATGTTTAAAAAAAAAAATTGGTCAAACTATAATACCTCCTTAAGAGGGTTAAACCACCCCTTCCAGGACTTAAAAGTATATATTTTGATTAGTGCGTTTGATCCAATGATTATGAGGTAAAAAATTATGGAAATTCCACAAGAGGGTATATGCAACAAGTATTAAATCAAAACCACTCTAATTTGTGCAAACCACCCCTTTTGAGTCCAAAAAATAGATAAAATAGAAAGTAAGTACCTATTTTTTTAACTCAAAAGGAGTGGTTTTTACAAATTAGGGCGTTCTTCATATAATACTTGTTGCATATACTCTCTTGAAGAATTTCCATAATTTTTTACCTCACAATTACTGGATTAAACAGACTAATCAAAATATATAGGGGGAGCGGGCAACAGTGTTACGTACAATCTAGGGCAACTCTAATTAAAAGTAACTTCTCGAAATAAATTGTGTGAACATTATTTCACACAATTTATTCCGAATCGTCCTCTTCTGCAAAATCTATCTAATTAGTTAAATTAATTAATTATTAATTAATTCACTTTTCCATTTTCAGGAACTTTATGCTTTACAGATTACACGTTAACTTTAAGTTCTCTAAAATTAACTTCCTTAGAAATGTCATACAGAAGGGTTGTAAGATTACGAAAGAATATATTGTAGAATGAAAGAATAAAAAGAAAGACACATTGTAAGAATGAGAGAACGAAGGAAGAGAAGATACATTGTAAGAACGAGAGAAGGCAGGAGAGCGCGAAGAATTGTAACGAGAGAGAATGTAGAAAGCGGAGTAGAATGACAGGTCGGAGAAAGAGAAAAGAGAGTCATCGTGAGAGCGAAGTCAAGAGATAGTCGACTGTTGCTGTTCATCCTTTCGGCCATCGCTTCGTCCTTTTCGCACTCATAAACACGCCGCACGAATTTCTCATTGCCTCACCGCGACACTCGCTTACACATGCATGATACCATGTGACGATTGGCATGCAAACAATCGCGTTTCTCGGCTATGCAACTTGAGGTCAATGCACACTCTTCCCTTTCTTCTTAAGCTATCCCTACAGACTCCGTGGTCATCGCTGTTTCTACTACAGCTGATAATCAACAACAACAAACCCACGTGCTACGTTGGTTTCTTCCTAGCGCTCACAAATTTAAAACTTTATTTGTTACTATTAAAT
>JBAGKK010370437.1:0-64424 GCA_037177015.1 Euceroptres primus
AGAAAGAGGGAAAAAGTCATATATATATATATATATATATGTATATATATATATATATAGAGATGAATGATTTTGATATCACACGTTCTATTTTAATTATATATTAGATAAAATGTCGAGAACTTTATAGGTATAGATGGTTGCACGTTAACACAGTATCGAAATATTTATTATTGACATTAAACTCCTACTGTTAAAGTGAAAGTGTTTTTATTTTGAAACCGGTTTTAAAGAGAACTTTCCAAAAAAATACATCTAGATACTGGATCAAGTTGATTATAAACAATTGATTCCCTTTTTGATAAAAAATTACCATTTTCGCAATTTTTTGCATTTTTTTGATTAATTTTTAAATTCTTATTTTGTGGAATTGTTCAATTTTACTTTTTTTTCTTATTTCTCTGAAAATCGTTCTTTTAGAAAAGGATTTACTCGTTTTCAATTTGAAAATGTAACTTTTTGAGGATGCAAATTTATTTTTTAAATGTCTATTTTTAAAATTAATTTGGAAACTGATGAATGAATACACAGTAAATTCAGAGTATTAAAGTATTGGTTATCAATTTTTTTAACAATTAGTTTTGGATAAAACTGTTACTGATCAAATTAATCCATTTTTTAAACCATTTCTATAATTCTTGATTTGCTGTGATACCAACTAAAAAATTGAAGAACTGAAATTCTTATCAGCAGGATAAAGACCTTGAAAAATCATTTTCTTAGAAAGGACTGAGGTGGAGAAAACGTTAATAAGATATTGAAAGAAGTAGATAAATTTCAAAATATCAGTTATCATTTATCGATGCTGAATCCGCTTGCCGACCAATTAGAGTCACGACACTGATGTTACGTATGAGGTAACTTTTATTTCCAATAATATTGGTCCAAGCGCGATATTCTCTGTATTTTACCACTACCCAGTCGTCTTTTGCCAACGCTCCACTTTCCACGATGACTTCAAATGCACATATCCCATATAAAGTAATCTCCAGTCTGCTGTAATTGTGTCTTTACCCATGAAATCGACTGACTTTGTTGAAGGTAAATATTCCGAAAGGACCTGTTCTACACCTGAACTTTGCAGCTTTAAGAAAGCCATTTAATTAAAGTTCTTAAGTAATATGTATTCGATTTAATATTTTCAGATATTTTTCATTTTATTAAATTTAAATATACAAACTGATCAATCTCGACCAGATTGGAGGGCTGGCAAGTTCGAAAAATTCAAATTTTAAGAAGGAAAAAGAAAACGATGCCGTTGACCAATTGGATTTAACTGCATCACATTCAAATGGGAAAATATAAATCAAACGTTTTCATTTGAAAATTATAAAATAATATAAAATATAAGTATTATATTATAGATTATTTATTTTTATAAGCAAAATAGTTTAATTCGTTTCAGTCAAGAAGCTTCGGCGTGATATAAGTTCCAGGGAAAGTAGAAAATTGGATAATTTTTCCAGTTATATAGTAATGGATTCCTTTCATCAAGCAATGCCATTATAATCGTCGTTAATGGGCTCTTGATTGCGACGTGAGAAAAAGTTGTTACAGTTGCAGACCTGCAGACCTGCTGCCCTAGAATCTGAGAATTCAGTTGTTATTCCAGTAAATACAAAATCTCTATTTTATAAAATTTCAATAGTTCTTAGATTAAATGATTTCGCTACTTTTTTATTATATATAATTCATTATTTATTCTAAGTCGCATATTAAAATAAATATTTAATCTTAATTTTTAAATATTAAACATTAATTCTTAATTTTTTTAAATCAAATATTGGTTTTTAATTTTTAAAAAAGAAAAATTAATTTTTAATTTTTAAAAAGTAAAAATTAATTTTTAATTTTTGAAAAGTAAAAATTAATTTTTAATATTTAAAAATTAAATCTTAATAGAAAAATAAATTTTCCATGTTTAACATTGCGTGACTTAATTACAAAATAAGCATATTCCGGAAACAAAAAGTCTATTATGTGGGAAAAGTTTGTAAAAAGAGTTCAAATGTTTTGATTCGTGCAATTATTCCTGAAGTGCATGTTTTTAGTCTGCTCACGTGTTTGCTTAACTGATAGGATATGGAATTACTGTTGTTTTAACACACTTGGTAAACCAAATACGTAATTTAACGTTTCAATCAAGTCATAGTCTATATTTCTTATACACATTATAAAATAAATTTACATATTTACATATGAATAAATTATTCGTTAATTGCTAAATTTGTTATCTAATTAAAAGAATTAAATGAAGCAAAATATCATCACAATCTGTTTAAATAAAACAATTATCTAACTGAAGGAATAAAGTATCCTAAAGTAATTAAAAATTATCATTAAATACATAAATTTATTTAAATTATCATTTAAATATCAAATCTAACTTTGATGGATTTAAATGTGACACTATTGTACTTTAAACCTTTCCAAATTGAAATATCTTATAACACTTTCAATTATTTCATCAGAAACATTAAGCCCCAGACTTTGATACTGTTCAGAAAATTCATTTTTCGATTATGAATGGTTCTGAGTCGTCTAAACTTTCAATTAGAATATAATAAAATTTAATCTCCCTGCCTTACGCGGAAAAAAGAAAATATCTAAAATTACCATTTATATAGTGAAAATGCACTTTGAACGCATTTTACCTGAAATTTAATAAATTTTACCATTTCACATTGTAACGGTGTAACCAATTGTAACTTTTGCAACAAAAATAGCCGCGTTCACGTTTTTTTTTGTGCAGGTTACAATGTGAAATGGTAAAAATGTAACCAATTGTAATCAATTGTAACTTTTTCAACGAAAATAGCCGCGATCACGATTTTTTTTGTACAGGTTACAATGTGAAATGGTAAAATTTACTAAATTCCAGGAAAAATGGGTTCAGAGTGATTCTTAACCATTTAAACGGTAATTTTAAATTAAATGATAATATTTAAATGGTTACAATTTTCTTTTTTCCGTGTAAATCAGAACTTATTTTAAAGTAGAGTTACTGTTGAGTTTAATCAACAATTAGTAATCATCAATTAAGATTTTTGATCGAGATATGTTACTTGTGACATGTCCTATCTTGATCGTCAAGATCTACGGTGAAAGGTTATCTCCTCTCGATTGAATCGCGAATGCAATGGGGTGTTCCGCAAGCAGTGTTGCCAACACAAGTGCACGCGTGCCACTACGTGTTCGTAAAATCCGGTGAAAACATCACGAAACGTCGAATCGCATTTCTCTCTCTGTCGATGACGTGGGACGAAGTATGGGGTTTGCAAAGACCCCAAACCCATATATATATTGAGCCTGCTATAAACTCGCTGCAGTTTTCATTTCCTCCTATGCCGAGTGTCCAACATCACGCGTTTTTGGATTAAAGTGCGATTCGTACCTCAGGATTTAATTTATTATAATTTAATTCAAATTACACATAATGTTCGTTTGTTCAATTGTCATTTGTCAATTATAAAGTTATTGGCTGATAAGAATCGATGGGACACATGATTTTGAAACTGTTTGTTTTTAAAATCTCAGGTGGGAAAATTGTACAGAATTTACGTAGAATGCATTCTATATATTATGTAAAATCCTCAGAAGAATTCTACTCAAATTTCTGTAGAGACTGCACGAGAATTCTACAAGAACTCTATTCCAGTTTCTATAGAATTTTATATAGAATTTCTGTATTGTCGAATTCTTAAAAGGATTCTACAGAAATTGGACTAGAATTCTTGTGAGAACTCCATAGAAATTTGAGTAGAATTCTTGTGGGGATTCTATGGAATGCATTCTACACAAATTCTATTGAATTTTTCCACCTGGGATTTTAAATTTTATTATTATTAAGTATTTTTGTTTTTAACACAATTTTATTTTTATTAATAAAAGAGTTGATCAGAAACCATCGATAAAATGTTACTACACTGTTAGAAGAAACTTAAATTACTTTATTTAAAGATGTTGATTGAATAAGTTTTGATTACTGGAGAGTTAATGTACTGAGAGGCTCTCAGACGTGGTTTTCAATAAAATGTTGACCAGTAATCAAAACTTATTCAATCAACATCTTTAAATATTTATGGCAGCCTGGTCAACAAAATAAGATCCTATATATTTAAATTACTTTATTTGAAGTTTTAGACAATTACAGTAACTGAATAAATTTTCAACCAGAAGTAGTAATTGAATTTTCAACCAAAAGTAAATGAATTTTCAACTACATTAATTAAAATTTCAACCAAAAGTAAGTGAATTTTCGACTACAGTATTTGAAATTTCAACCACAGTAAATGAATTTTCAATCACAGTAATTGAAAAGTGGTTGAAATTTCAAGAATTTTCCAGCAGAGTACATGTTCGTTTGGTCAATTGTGAATTATAAGTTATTGGCTCATAATTGACTGAACATATGATTCTTGACATTTTCTGTTTTTTTTTTTTAAATTGAAGTGATTTTTATTAAAAATTTTATTACTCTTCATTTTTGTTTTTAGCACAATTGTACTTTTATTAGTAAAAAAGTTGATTAGAAATTTTTATCCATCAATCAGGAATTATTAATCATTGATAAAATTTTATTAGTTCATGTTTACTTGATGATACGATGTTTTAAATGTTTACTCTGAATGATTAAAAAAATACTAATTTAACAGTTTCTTATGATCCTATAGAGTTTTTAAACCATTACCAGATTTGATTGACCCAGAAAAATGAGAAATTTTCGAAAAAGTCCGAAAACGAGAGACCTAGGTGGAGGGTACAGAGGATTTTTGACCTTTCTGGCCCTACTGTTGACCTTGATTCAACTCAGTGAAGGAATACAAGGATGGGGTTCACAATTCGGGCGTGCTCCTCTTCTCGAAAGATATGCATGGAGTTCAATAGACTTTGCTTATCCGGATGAGAGAAGCAGACAAGTTGCCATTGAAAAAGGTGATTTTGTTCCTGAAAATTCGCTTCCAGTGGGAATCGAAATCTGGAAGAATAAACTTTTTGTGACAATCCCAAGATGGCGAAACGGTAAGTGTCTAAATTCTCTGAAACCGATTTAAACGTGTCCGCAACAGTTTGAAACCTATATGGAAGAGTGACAATAGTTTTGAAATAAAATAAGTTTATGAGTAGTTTTAACATATCCAACTATGTAGATCCTGAACCGCAAGTAGAAAAATTATTCATAATTTATGCATAATCAACTATCTATGAATGCACAAAATGCACTTACTATGCACAAAATCATTTATATACAAATAAATCTGAAGGTATCAAAATGTTTCAAACATATGAGAACTAGTTTTCAACTGTTTGCAACATTTTGGTATCTTCAAATTTAGTGCCTATGTATAATTATTTACATAGTGACTAGTCATAGATCATTATGTATAAATTATGTATAATTTTTCCACCTGGGAGCAATTTTAATCAATCAGAACTTATTTTGATCTGTCCGAAACAAAACCTGGCTTTATTTATCCAAAATTAGTTACAAACTCATCCTGTACCTGTAATAAACCTGTTTAAATTTTTCACTCCTTGTTTCAACTTTCAACCTATCAAAAACAATCCTTACGAATTTTAATCAGTCAAACCTTATTTCAACCGGTTCTAAACCAGTTTTAAATTATCAAAAACCGTTCAAAAGTAGTTTAAACCTGTTCAAGTTCAAAAATCAAACAATTTTTATCATTAAAGTCCCCAACAATAACTGAAATTTAACAATCCTTAATCAACAATCAGGATACCAGTCAATGTTTGCGAAACAATGATCGATCAGACGAGAGAATGAAGGAGAGGGGCCGGAAGTCTGAGGGTTGTCGGTTCCACCCTCAAATCTCGTCTGGCCGACTTCCGGCTCGCGACAAGAAACGCCGAAAAATCGCGAGTGCTGACGCCTGAATAGAATTTCGCTTATGGCCACCAATCTGAATCCACTGCTACCCCGCGGGCTGAATGGACTCATTCAATCTCGTTTCTTCAGCGATTTTTTTGCCTGTTTCTTGTACTTTATTGTATGTGTTGGCGCGCGCCAGTGCATTGTGGGCCCCTTGTCGGACACGTAGAATGACGGCGGCGGCACACTGTGTACGATCTCCTCTGGATCGGCACCTTCTTTTTCTCGTATAACCCTCCCTCCCCCACCATAAAAATCCCCCAACAGGGTTGGAGGGTTCTCTCGGTGGGTCTTTATTTTTTCCTTTTTCTTTTTTTTTCTTCGTTCTCGAATGAGTTTCCGAAGCGCGCCAAGCCACTGAAGGTACAACCCCCCTCCACTCTATTGTCTAGAGGCAGGTTTTGTGTGGGCTGCCGGTGCTGTCCCATTCTTCCATATAACGTCAGGTTCCAGACACAGAATCCCTCTTCTTCGTTCACTGAACTCGCGAATTTCGTCTGGTAAAAAAAAGAAGCAGCCCAAAATAAGCAAATTTCCAATTTTGGAACTTGCAAGCCTTTTAAAACGAAAATCAACAAATTTAAATACAACTTTCATTTTCAGTAAGAGGGAAAGTCTCATTGCACTATCCTAAAACTGGAAATGGATACTTGAAGCCAATCAATGAAAATGTAAATAGGATTTATAATTTCTGTCGGTTCAGTTAGAACCTGTTATTAGCATTAAAAGTACAGATATTGCTTCCTTAATGTGGAATTGACTGAAAATTTTTACCTGGTCTCAGAAAGAGTGAGAGGAGAAAGGAGGGGTGGGAGGTAATCATGCTCAATTGTCATTATTAACAGTCGTAAAATTTAATGAGTGCATCATGCCTCCATTTCAGACTATATTGACGTCATTTTATGTACCTATCGTTGATTAGAAACAAGTGGGCGTTACATGCCGTTGATCGTTATTAACAACTATCAACTATCAACTATGCCAAAAATTTTGCATAAATTATGCATAAAATGTTACAAACAAATAACAACTAGTTTTCAATTGTTTCCAACATTTTGATACCTTCAAATTAATTGAACATGTATAATTTATGCATAATTTTTGGCATAGTGACTACCAATAGTTCATTATGCATAATTTTTCCACCTGGGATACCTTAGATTTAAAAAATAATTAAAGTTTCATGAAATCGAAAACAAAATTCAAATATTTATTTATTTGTTGGGTGAACCACTCTTATCAGAAAACTCATTTTTTCTAGAACAGTATCAAAGTTTTGGGCTTAATGTTATTTATTATTATATTATACATTTATTATTTTTATATTATGTATTTATTTATTATTATTATATTATGCATTTATTTATTATTATATTATTTATTTCTCCCCACCGATTATTATTTATTTATTATTATTATTTATTATTGATATGTTATTTTATGTTGTTTTTTTATGTTGAAAATTTTATGTTATTTTTATATATTTCTTATTCTTTTTACAATATTTACGTTACATTTTCAATTAATTATTTTTATTTATGTTTTTTTGTTTTTCTGTGTTATTTACTTTTTTTTTACAAGATTAATTTAACTTTGGAAGTAATTTTGATAGTTCAGTAGGAATATTTAGAAATTGATATTTCACATCAAAAGCTAATTTAGTTGTCGACATAGGTGTCCTGTTATGTGGCAAGCGTCACGATATGTCAGGAGCTCTGAAATTACATACAATATATAACAGAAAATTGCTGTCAGCGACTTTAATAGATCCTCAACATTAAATGTAAACTGCTCTTAGACCCCTGATTAATGTTGCACATGTATTAAAAACCTGTACATATGTATTGATCAACTCCGCTGGGATTTTTTTTCTAGTCAGAAAAAGAAATCTATCACATTCATATAACATTCACTTCTACAAATAAATTAATTTCACGCACGAAAAAATTAAATGCGAAAACATATTTCTTAGAATGTATCCTGTAATCAGGAAACTGATAATCAAATTGAAATCTTATCATTAAAGTGAATGAAGAATCACATAAGTTTTAATTGTTTATAATTAAAAGAGTTCTTCTTTTAGAAACTATTTTATATATTAAATACTATTCATGTTGGAGGTTTGTATTGACCTTCTGGTATTAAATTAGTTGGTGTTTGCATGGGCTTTATGATAAAAAAAGCTGTGTGTTTTTTTTTTAAATCAAACGTTTCGACTTAAATGGGAGTTCTTTTCAGTGATTTATTTCTAAAAACGGAAATTACATTTGATGCAGACGCTGTTTGTTTAATTAATCAATTATAAAGTGTAAAAACATTATTCATAGAATAAACTGAATGAATTGATACTAATAAACAATGTAGAAATGTATAGAATTAAAAAATTATGTATGAAAATAATTTCTTAAAGATTTTTGATCAAGTTTACAATTGTAAAAGAAAAAATTTTATAAACATTCTGAAGGACTGGTATGTAATTGAAAAGAAGAAATTTTTTCAAAAACATTATGATATCAAAACGTGTATGTCTCATCATTTGTTTATTATTATCATAGTATCATTAGTTATCATACATTATCATACATTATCATACAATATCATACATTTGTTTCACAGAAAAAACGAAGGATAAAATTTTTACCCCGGAATGGAGGTATTTCTCCATTCCGAGGTAAAAATTACCTGCAACAAAAATTAACTTCACAGGATAAATTTTACCCAAACATCGGATAAATTTTCTTTTATTTTTCCATGACAACATATGTATTTTGAAGGACGTGAAGTGGTCTCAGTAAGAATTTATTCCTCTAAAAAATTACTTGCAACAAATTTTATCCTTAGTTTTTTCTGTGTTATTATCATAATGAAAATTAAAATAGGAGTATGTAAATGGAATCGATTGTAATTTTTATCGATTCCATTTATATACTCCTATTTTAATTTTCATTATTATAATAAATAAATGTATAACTGATGAGACATACACATTTTGATATCATAATGTTTTTTCAAAAATTTCTTCTTTTCAATTACATACCAGTCCTTCAGAATGTTTATAAAATTTTTTCTTTTACAATTGTAAACTTTATAAAAAAGCTTTAACAAGTTACTTTCATACATAATTTTTTAATTCTATACATTTCTACATTGTTTATTAGTATCAGTTCATTCAGTTTACTCTATGAATAATGTTTTTACACTTTATAATTAATTAATTAAACAAACAGCGTCTGTATCAAATGTAATTTCTGTTTTTAGAAATAAATCACTGAAGAGGATTCCCATATGAGTCGAAACGTTTAATTAAAAAAAACACAGCTTTTTTCATCATTGAATCCTAAAGCCCATGCAAACACCAACTAATTTACACTTTTTTTTTCACTTGTCTCATTTATTTCAATTTTTCATTTTTGCATTGCAGGAATACCAGCGACTTTGAATTATATATCCTTAGACACAAATCCAAGCGGATCACCAAAATTAACACCCTATCCAAATTGGGCCCAAAATACTGCTGGAGCCTGTGGTAGTGGTCTTACCACAGTTTATAGGTAGAAACGATCTAAATTTATTTTTTTATTTGAAACATTGCTTTTAATTAAAAAAGTTATTCTAATTGCTTTGAAATAAAAAAATAGATTCTTCAAAAAGTTTTTAAATAAAATAAATACTTAAAAATATTTTTATAATAGGATTCATGCAGATGCGTGCGACAGACTTTGGGTTTTGGATACAGGAACTATTGGAATAGGAAACACGACTGTCCAAGCTTGTCCCTACACCCTCAACGTTTTTGATTTGACGACTGATAAACTTATCAGGCAGTATAAGCTTCGGCCCGATGATATCAATCAGGTTCGTCCTAAAAATAACTAAACCAAAAATTCTAATATTCTTAAAACACAAAATAACCTTAATAAACTAATCAACCCATTTTCATTTAATTTTTCATATTCTGTTTTGTTTAAATTCCGATTATCATAATTTTTTGTGCATATTTTGTAGAATTGATTATGGTTTTAATATTTTGAACTATAAATGTCCTAGATAAAACTTCATAGATAATCTAAGGATTCAAACAATAAAATTTAAATGGTATGTTAAATTTTTTCCCAGAAATCAGTTTTTTAATCACCCCTTGCGAGAAAACTCGACCTCAACGCCATTTTGTGAATTTTTTTTAATACTGCGAAATATATTCTACTTCCAACTCATTTTAATTTTTCTTCTTGTAATGGGAATCTTTTAACTCTTTTAAAATAAAAATAACTTCCTAGAAATTAAATTTTAATTTATGGAATATGACCGAAAATAAGACCCAAAAATGAAATATTTCAGAATACGTTCATAGCAAACATCGCAGTGGATCTTGGGAAGACTGGCTGTGATGATGCATTCGCCTATTTATCGGATGAACTAGGTTATGGTTTGATCGTTTATTCCTGGGCCCTAAATAAGTCCTGGCGAGTGACCCACGGTTATTTCATGCCGGACCCATTGGTCGGGGATTATAACATCGGAGGACTTAATTTCCAATGGAGCGAGGAAGGCATTTTTGGCATGAGTCTGTCGCCCTTGGCTGCTGATGGCTTTAGAACTCTCTTTTTCCATCCTTTAAGTAGCAATCGGGAATTCGCAGTATCGACCAAAATTCTTAGGGACGAACAGCTGGCCCTCGATAGTTATCACGAGTTTCAGGTAATATAATTATTCTAACCCCTTCGACACCTTTGCTCTGATTTACGAGATTTTAAATCTTTTTCGGGATTTTGTTTTTAAGTCCCTTCAAGGAAGTGTGAACAGTTTAAGTGGATCAACATTATTATCTTCAGATTTGAAATTCAAGTCAATGATTATTTTTAATTTGAAATGAAAGTTGCAATATATTATTTATAAACTGGAAGTATTTTTTGTCCCGTTAATTTTCGGAATCAAGGAATAGTATATAGTATATAGTAGTAATATAATAGTAGTATATAGTATATTAGTATATTATGATAATTGTAATAATAATAATAATTATTATTATTACGATAATTATTATTAGAATACATTTTTTCTTTGCTTTCTGAAGCCTTTGGCAGAACGAGGACCACTCTCTCATTCCACAGCTGCAGTCATGGATGAAAATGGACTTCAGTTCTTTAATTTAGTGGACAGAAATGCAGTTGGATGTTGGAATTCACTTTTACCATACAGTCCAGCAAATCATGCAGTCGTTGCCAAACATGACGAGGCTTTGATATTCCCCGCTGATGTTAAGGTAATTAGCTAATTGAAAAATGATTTTTAATTTCAGTAAAAAGTTCAGGCAATTTTATTTATTTATTAGTATAAATTAAATTAAATGTCACAAGATTAAAACTGAAAGTTTGAGAAATAATGATAAATCATTAAACCGGTAATGATTTATTTCAATAGCATAAATTTCATGGGCCTTATCTATCACTGTAACCAGTATGTAAAAAATACGATTCGAGAGTTTCGTACGCCTATCAGATAATTCTAAAAATACTACTTGTCGAGAGATTTCTATATTAATATTGCATAATATGTAGTTCAAATTATATTGGTCAATATGCACATGTGGCATTCTAATTCTGATTGCCAATTTCTGAAGTCATGACAAGTGGAGAAAGAGAGCAACGCAAATCAAACAGGAAAAAGGACCTAGATAATTCGTTTTATGAGAAATGGTCCATTCACTTCAAGTTTAATGGCTGCTGTTAGATTGGCCTCCTACGGTAATGGAATCAATTCTTAAATTGAAATAGAAATGAAAATTAATCTCGTTTCATTAGAAAAAAAGCAGTAAAATTTAAAAATCTTCAGGAGAAAGCAGTGATTACGGAAAACGAGGTTTAGCTAAGAAACAGGGCACATGAAGTTGAATTTATTTTAGGAATTCGAATTTGCAAGTAGAGAAATTTGAGTTTTTCTAAATGGAAAACTTTTAAATGTGAATTATTTCAATTTGACAGGAATTGGTTTTTAATTAATTCGATTGCAAACTAACATCTCTAACGGTTGTTAGAGATGTTAGTTTGCAAATAAAGAAACATAATTTTACGTATTTAAAATATTCAAGAAAATTTTAGAGAAACTTTACAACGAAAAGTTTCATGAGCTTTTTGTGAAAATTTCAAGCGTAGATTTCTTTCATGAAACTAGAAAAGAAACCAAATTGGAATTATTATTAATTTGAAAATGAAGAAGTTGTACTCTAATAAATATCAATTTCCCACAATAGAAAGTTTCAATTAAAGGTGAGTAGAAAATTATTAGATTCTAATGCTACAAACGAAGGTTAATACATTTTCCAAAGTGGGAGGTGAATTAACATAAAACTGTGGAGAAGGAGCAAGAAAGAAAAAAATATTATAGAAGGCGTAACCGGTTACAACAATCAGCAGCCGAGCGTGAAGAAAGGTAAACTAATTTCCCGGTTCGGTTTCAGATCGACCGCCGAGGCACGCTTTGGATCATTTCCGATCGAATGCCAGTTTTCCTCATTTCGACCTTGAACTACACTGACATAAACTTCAGAATCTTGACAGTACCAGTTCAAGATGCCATCGCCGGTACCGTTTGTGACACAGCACCTTGGAGATACGTTAGTAACCATCTTTGGTGGAATCGATGATGGAATATTCTTTCCGATTTTTTACTTTTTAAGGAAATTGTGACGACGTACTAGGGATTATGTGCACTTAAAAATAAATAAGTGAATAAATAGTGTATATTTATTTTAACTTTACTTTTTTATACTTATTTTATATTTTATTAATAGTGTTATTAAATTATTAAAGTATTAAATTATTAAACTAAAGGAATTAGTGTTTAGGAAAGAAATTAGTTTCAGTCTGAATTGTTTCAAGAGATTTTTTTGTAATAGTTTATTGACCCGAATCTTTATTCAAGATTTAAAAAGATTTGTGGAAAAGTTTCTGTAAAGTGTATGTACCCCTTGAAATAAATTACCCATAATAATAAAAAATATTGCTGTGGCAATGATAATTCTGGAGTTATTAAATAATAAATATGAATATTTACCCTGCAGCGATGAGATCTTAAGTCTTTCGTATGTTAGACAATGCAAGATTCAATAGTTATATTTATTCTGAATAAAAACATATATTTCCGAATGAGTAATTATTTCAAATAAAATAATGAAATTCGAATAATGAAATTGGATTAAAAAACTCTCAAGAGAAGTAAGTTGTTTTGGTGAAGACGTCTCGAGTTCGGAAGACCCCTTTTCTTTTTTGACCGCATTTATTTGTAAAACACTCGTATGTACAAAAGCGAGTTACATTGTGACTCGAGTCGAGATCTTGAGATAGCAATCTAAATACAATCGGTCGTTTACCACGTTACCCATCTTGGTCTTATTTATTCTCTGTCGTTCTCCTGTGCCCCCTTCTGCTCTCGTTTCTTTTTTATTTTCCCTTATTTTCCCTTTACAGCATCCCGCCGAAATAAATCCCGATGATAAAAATCGATATATACCAAACTCGAGCGATTCTTCTCGTATATCGGTTATTCGAATTTAATTCGGCGCGAATTCACACTAGAAAATAATTTATAAGACACCTGGCCAGGGGTCACCCAAGTCGAAAATCTCCTCCTTTAAAATCCATTTTAATTACATACATTCAAATCTACGAAAAAAAAATTTTTACTGTTTTATTTTAAAAGAATTAATCCACTCCATGTAGAAAACTGAAGGAATAATAATAAAAAAATTAAGAATCCGAAGAACAATATTCGATTTTTCTCACAAGTGGCAATTACAGCACAAATATGAGACCACCTGTTATTTGTGAGATGACTAAGTTCTCCTAATTTTTATAATCTACGAGATAAAATGTTTGCCTCAAAATAATACGAAAAATATCAAAATTTTGCGTTGAATAAGCCCAAGGTGAAATGATTTTGTCAATTCTGTAAGAAAATATTGCAAAAATAGTGCTTTTTCGATTTTTTCTAATCTCTCAATAACTTGATTTTTATAATCAATAAATTTTTATAATAATCTCTTAATTTTTTGTTCCTTCTCATTTTAAAGTTAAATCTCCATAGAATTTCATGAATGTGTGCACAGAACTCTCCAATTTTTTCCTGCGATTCTGATAAACTGAAGTTGGCACATAAAAGTTGTAAAATTTCAATAACGTATAATTATTTATAAAAAAATATTAAAAATGAATCTATATTATATTTTAATAAACTTTATTAGGATATATAGGAATATTAATTTCTATATTCTATCAAATTAATTTTTCTGAGTTCTGGTTATAAAACCCCTGGTATAAAATGTTAACTATTTCGTAAGTTATTGAAATTCTTGAAAGAAATCGAAAAACGCACTATATTTGTAATATTTTCTTACAGAATTCACAAAATCACTTCACCTTAAGCTTATTTAACGCAGAATTTCGATATTTTTCGTATTATTTTGGGGAAGAAGTTATATATCACAAAAATTAGGAGAACTTATGCATCTTACGAAAACAAGTGGTCTCGTATTTGTAACCGGTATTGTAAGAACCTAACTTCTGTTCAAGAACTTGTCATAAAAATTAAATTAAATTGTTTATTATAGTTTTTCGGGTTATATAAAGCCAAAAAATATTAAGAAAAGGAAAATTATAAAGGAATCGAGTTTTCTGGAAGTATGTTTCGCAATCCAAGCGGAAGCCAAGGATGGGCGAAAATTGGGGGTTGAGAGTGAACATAGATTTGGGCGTTAAATCGGGGAGCGCCATGGTGGCCATATTTTACACGCGTGGGCGTGAAACGGATAATTTTCGAAGGAGCGAGAAAGCGATACGTTCGATCGTATATCAGGACCGCGTAGATGTGCCCCTACAAATTATCGGAAACAAGAGCCAAACTAATGGTCCGTTCGGGTAGCCATCTGGCTCCTGCGGGGCTGATTCATGCCGATTCGATCGTCCTTTTCACGCGGTAAACACCATAGAAATTAGGCCCACGTTTAGAGGAATATTACCTAATGTGGATAGCGCCTCCAGTAACGCCTGAATTTTACAAAAGTCGCCTCCTTAATAAGGTTTCCTCCAATGCAAGTTAAATCAATTCCTTTTACATATACATATATGGGTGATTGACAAAATGTTGACCATTTTAAGTCCTCTCCATTTCTCACATTTACTCTGATTACTTAATTTTTTCTAAATATATAATATATCTAAAGAAAGTACTCACATCAGGACACAATTTAGGAAAGTTTAGAAATTTTAGACCACTTCGTTTAGAAATTATAAATAAAAATGTTTGAAAAATGTCAGGTTACGCGATGTTCCAAACCACGAATTTAAAATAGAAAATTGCTAAATAATATCAAAAATATTTTCTTTAAAAATTTGGGCTTATGAAAATCACTTGAAATGAGTTGAAAAAGATTATTATGGAGTGATAAGTTGAATATTTTACAGTTAAAGTTGGTAAAAACCGCTCCAAAGTATGTCCCCAAGTTTTGTGTCAAAACGATTCTGCTACTTTAAGATGAAACTCGAAGATCGTGATTCAAACTATTCAAAATACGTCGTAGATTTGTTAATAATTTCAGGCTAACGAAGATTTTCTTACAGTTTAACATCGATTTTACAGTAAATTATAAGGTATTAAAAAATTGTTGCCGATTATTTTGAGATTAATGTGAGATGAAAAAATCCTTCAATGCACAACTTTACGTTGGTTCGTGTTAACTGTCAGTTGAAACTGATCAAATGTGAATTTTTTTAAGAACCGAAGGATTAAAGCGCTGCAGCTTTAATTAATCAAATCGGATATCAAAATTATACCTTAGGATTTACAGTGTTCTCATCAGTATTTCCAAATAGCAGTCAATAATAATCACTATTTTTGCACAATATGTTTTACAAAATGTTATATTTATCGAACTATTAATTCAAAATTTTATTAAAAGAGAGGATATCTTGGAGCTGTGAAGTCAATATCAAATAAGTCGCGCAATTACAGATGTTTTCTATATTTTAAATAATTTTTATCTGTTCTTGGAATATTTTAAAAAGATTCTTCAAATATTTATTCTGTCAAGGTAGAATGTCATACATTGCAAACTTTGTTAGGACTGTGGCGAATTCCTTGGGCCGTGACAATATTCCTTGATCTCTCTATTTCGTTTTTTCATAGTCTCTTGGGTTGGACGTGTTTAAAAAAAATATTTTAGGCGGCATGCAATATTTATTTTTTTCGGTAATTTTGTGGTCTAACATGATCAACTTTTTGGCAATCATCCATATATTCTTAAAAATGTATGAAATGCCCTTGATATTTAAAAATGTATGAGATGCCCTTGATATTTAAAACTCCGTAAGAGAGAATCATGTATTATAGAAAAAATCAATAGGTGGCGTTGAAGGCGATCTTTCCCGCAAGTGGTGAAAACTAGTAACATTTTTTTGCTTTAAAGAAATTCTAATTAAAAAATTCAAATGTATGCCGGATATTTGAAGTTTCAGAGCTGTAATCTTGAAAGCAAGTCTGTTTTCAATCTGGAGTTTTTCTCTTTGTCATGTATTTTCATCTTGGAATGAATTCTCGGTACAATATAGATTCCTCGCCACTGTTTTTCTTAAATCGAAGAATGGCCTGCGGCTTCGACCCCGACCCAATTGGGATAAGATCTCGTAGCTGCATAGTTGTCCAGGTAACACCCTGGAGCGTGGCTTGTTGAGGATCGTGTTATTACGTTATATTATATACTACTAGGTGCCTTCTGCTATCGTGAATCATCGAGATGTATTAGATGACGGTTCGTTTCGAGATATCAAGATACCACTGCAATTGTAAAAACGTCTTCGGGATTTCAACTCTTTCTAAGATATAATTATTCAAAGTGTAGGGTTCGGGGTCACTCAATTTCGGAAGGTGCTCATTATTAAGAGCGACTAAGTCGTTTCAAAATAACAAATGTAGACTATTTTATACATTATTTCAGTTTGGAATTATTTAATTTAGGCGGAACAATTTTTAAACGATTTTTAGAACATAACATTTTTGAAAATAGATATAAGAAAACTTGTGAAATACACACAAAGAAGGATCATTGGTAGAAATATCCTTGGCGTAAAAATACCAAGCAGATGGCCAGACTTTTTCATTATCCTGCTTCTAAGACGCTAGATTGTCGAATAAAAAAAAAGGGAGAATTTCGGATAAAACGCTTAATCGGAAATCTCAATCTCCCTTGGATCGAGTAAAGTTCGACTTGAACAAAGTGCCTTTTAGGCGAGAACTGTGGATGCTTTCTAGCGACCAGAAGATTGGTAGAGAGATTCACGCCTCGAATGCTAATTCCCTCAGTGGGATCGATAGATCGTAGAAACGTGGTGTGAGGATCGATATAGTCGCGAGAAGAAGAAGGCGATCACCAACCGCGATCTAGACTTTAGATCCTGCGTCTTTTCAATTTGGGAAAAAAGAAACAGAGATTCTCCTAAAAGATAAAAGTACCGTCTCGTGAAAACATTCGTTCTTGTAATAATAATCATTAACTGTTTTTTGATTTTGGTTTTTATTTTTAAGAGCCTCAGATTTTGATGTTCTGAAAATATTCAAAATTCAACTGTTACAATTTGAAGTCTGTGAAATTTAAATTATTTTGAATATGGAACGTCGCACTGTTCTCCAAATGAAGTTTAAAACTTAAGTCATTCACTTGTTATAATTAGTTCAACATGTTAGCAATTAGTTCTAAGAATTAACATTTGTTGCATTAGTAACATAATTCTGTTAATTTATTTGTTATTTTGATGCTCGTCCTCGAAGGTTTAACCTAGTTAAACCTAGTTCTATTCTATTCTATTCATTTTAAAGAAGCAGAAATTTAGTTCTTTTCAAAATATTACAAAGATTGAATCATGGAATAAAAATTCTGATTATTTTCCAGTTTTTGAAATTGTAACACGGTTCTCAAAATCAAAAGTTTACAATAAATAATTGTTTGAAGGACACAGTTTGTAAAATTGTTAAACTAAGGTTCATTTTCATATATTTTTTTAAGAAAGGAAAATCTTTTTTTGTCTTCTATCTTTTTGCCAAAAGTTAAAAATTCCCAGTCAACAAATAATAAAAAATAACAGACAATTAAAACCCAAAAAATGTTTCTTTCAAGCAAGATCGAAGCTGGCAAAAACATGGCATATGGTCAGTTTCGACTTTTTCTCACTGGCAACAGTCGCGGATCGTAAAATTCGTAGAGGGGTGTCTGCTCCCACGAATAATGAAGGAAGGTGCGAAGGTTGAGAGGTGGTCGATGGGTTGTTGCAACAGAAGGATGAAGGTAAAAAAATATAAAAAAAATTGTAGAAAATCACCGCGCTGATTACACGGTACATCGTCGAATTGGGTTTGTTTTAAATTAACACCTTATGCTTGCGCACGGGGCACGCTTTAACACCTTTTTAAAGACTGACCGATCCCTCTTTACTGGACCATCGGCGATGCTGTTTTGTGTTCAACGAAAGACGTTTTTCTCTCACGTCGTGCCCCGATAATAACTGGCCCCTCCTTTGAACAAAAAACGATAGACCCAGCCGCGAATTTCGAGAATTTATTTTCACTTTTACGAGACTACGTATTTATTTTATACAGTGCGCCCGGCAGCCATTGATAATTTGTGAAGGGTTATAATATAGACGTTCCAGGGCAATTGTTTCCATTGGATAAAAAAAAAAGTTGACTTGAGTTGAGTTGGACCAAAAAAATCACCTCTTAGAAGAGGTGAGAAAACGAGAGGTGTAAAAGGATGGAATGCTCCAGAAAAGTACTGTCATTATTTCCGAGCAATCTTACAGTCAGAATTTCAAGTTGGGAATCTGAAGGCGAACATTCTTCGAAAGAGAGTTAAATTGCTCTCGAATTTTTTTAACATTCCAACTTTTATTTTCTTATTTAAATTTATTAACATTTTTTTTATTTAGAAATTTAATTGATAAGTTCTTTAACAACATTTTCATAATTGATTTATATGACTTTTAGAATATTCTAGGGATTATTAAATTAATTAAAATAATTATTAACAATTCATTTATTTACATAATTAATAATTAATAATTTATTGTACAGAATTAACAATTATGTTGTCCGTTTATTTAATTTATTTGTACGTATTTAACAATTATTTCAAAAACTTTGAAAATAAGAAATTACATCTTACATGTTTCGAGTCGTATATCATAAAAATAACATCATTTTAAATTCGTGATTTCAATTCAATTGAAAAAAAATTTTCGAAATTAATACTAATATTAAGAATTAAATATAAAGGTTCTAAGTGATCTGGAAAGTTAAACGGAAATATTTCAATTACAAATAATAAATATTGGCTACTTTGTGAAAAGGATTTCCAGCTTTATTAAGTATATTTTTGTTTAGTTCTTTGATAATTGAAATGAACAAGAAGTATATATGATTTTTGATAATTTTAAATGAACAAGAAGTATATATGATTTTTGATCATTTTAAATGAACAAGAAGTATATATGATTTTTGATCATTTGAAATGAACAAGAAGTATATATGACTTTTTTTAAAAACACCCTCATCCCTCAGACAAAATATAGATTGTGGAAGATGGTGCCATCTATGGTTCCTAACAGCGAAAGGATCAGAAGGAAGTCTTCTGAACCTCGATCTATGCTGCCACTAACGTCGATTCTAAGAAGTTTTCTCTAAACTTGGGCTCGTAAGGTAATTTTAAAATTAATAAAAAATATTACTTTACTACAAAGACCGTTTTATTAAAATATTAAAAATTAGATAAAATATATATATATATATGTATATATATTCATATATAATATATATATTTTCAAATTGAATAGCATCATAATTCAAATTCAGATAACAACGACATTCAATTTTAAATATGATTGCAATTTCAAATTATCCAATAACGCAAATGAAACTTCAATTCACAAAATGAAAAGGATTAAAACTGAATCCTTTGATTTTTTTAAAATTTTCCGACCTGAAATTTCAATTTCCATTATTATATAAACTAATTGATTAGATTTCCTGAGAGCTTATCATACTGGCAATCGATACTGCACACAATTGCCAATTTAAAAGAATTATCCAGAGCAATGGATTAATATCAATGTTTGCGTCTTCAAATTTAATCCTCGAGATTATAATCCTCTAATCCAGCTTTACCTGATTTCCATGCTATATATCTATATTGAATCAATAAAGCGAATCCTCGTTTTGCTTGAATATTGATAGAGATTATACTTCGCATTGCTGCGGATAGTACATAGAACAGTGTCAAGAATAAAGATTGTAAAAGCAAAGTTTTCTGAATCAAAAAACTTTATTCTAACATGCAAGGATAAAGCAGAAAGAGATAAAAACTTTTATATGCCTTTAAAGCTGCAGTGGAATTTCGTACTTAAGATTATCGAAATCTTCAATCTGTTGGAATTCAAAGTTTTCCTAGGAAATAGATGAATAGCAAGGATAGATAAAAAATACCCATTCATCATCAAATATATGAATTACCATTCTTTCATAAATAACAGTATTCGCTTTATTATAGTAGAGAATAAATATTTAAATTATATTTTTGAATGAGAAATGATGTACATGGTTTACCGTGAGCACATTTTTTTTCTTCAGTTTAATAACATGTGTGACATGACGCAATTTTCCCTTCGTCAAGAGAAAAATAAAAGGCATATCCGTCCTCTCTCGCATTTTATTTCGATTTGTTTTCCTCATTCTTCTGTTTTTATTTTTTGCGCCATTCAACCGCCCCCGCAATAAATTTCACTCCCGTCAGCGCATTCTCAAAAATATAACAACATAGCATCGCATTCATTTACATTTACACAGCGCGTTTAAATTACTCGGAGGGATTTCTCGGTTCCCGGTTCGTATAAGGGGTACGGACAATTAGTGCTCAAGTATGAAATGCGTACCGAATTTAATTAAACTCCCGCGAAAGTAGAGATGGGACAAATGCACAATTTCGCGAGAGATGCATACATTCGCTTCCATAACTAAGTTTTAAATAATTATCAGAAAAATCTGCTCCTGGCAGATGCTGCAGTTCACGTCGTTGAAAAAGTTTTCAGATATAAAAAGAAATCATTAGGAATAATTTATCATTTGTAATTCTTTTGAGAAATTTAGAATTAAAATAATTTCCACATTATGAGCTTCAAAGGATTTTAAGTGTGAAATTCATCCATTAAATGTTTTCAAGTATCAGATTACAAATTTAAACGCCCCCAAGTTTGATAATTTTTGAAAATTAGGGGAATCTGATTACACCCTCGCTTCGTGAGAAGCAGCTTGTTAATTAATAATACTTAATTATTATTCATGAGATGTTTGTAGTGAACAATTTTCACAAGACCGATGGAGGATTACAGAACAATTTCACTGAGAATTTCCCAGAATATTCCACCTGTTCCTGTCAGACAGATTTTGTTTCCAACTCAAAGGAATCTCCTGTTTCTATACCCTCTTTGTCGTCTTTTGAAATCCCCCATTTTCTGCAAGCTCCCTCCAGCTGAAGATTAGATTATAAAATTAAAATTTGATCGTCCATAAAGTCCATAAACTATTAAGGGCGCGTGATACGTTATGATGTCACGAATTACCGATGGGGTATAAAAAATATTCGGCAATCCTATTTTTAAACAAACAGAGGTATCAAGTTGAAAATTAAGATAATGATAGAAAATATGATAGGGCACATCTGTTATGTGTCATTTTTTCTAAATCTTGAAAAAAATTATTAAAAAAAAATTTTTTTTCAACATTTTAAAAAAATGACACATAACAGATGTTTAACTTGATTGTTTAACAGATGTTAACTTGATATCTTTGTTTGTTTTAAAATAGGATTGCCGAATATTTTTTATACCCTGTCGGTAATTCGTGACATCATAACGTATCACACCCCCTTGAGAGATTGTATACGAATCAAGAATTTTCATAAAGCTGGGGAGCTAGGCATTAATTAAAAAAATATTTTCATTAAAAAAATAATAATTAAAAAATATTTTCATCTAAAAAAATACTTTCACAATTTCAAACATATTTGTTATATCTTTACAATATGAAAACATAAATTACAGAAATTTTATAATGTGGCAAAAAATTTCTCAAAGATGAAAGTAAATAGAATGTGAAAATAGTTCTTTGTGTGCAGTTTTATTGAAAAAGAGAGACAAGATTTCTTCTCCCTATCAATATCACCTCGGAATTCAATTTAACGGATGCAATTTACCAAGATTCCCGGAGGTTATACTGGAGAACAAGCTTCTTTACTAAATTCAAATGGTACAGACACTTCGGCCCTTTTGCTTCGTATCTATTAATTTCAACCAGACTAAGGTTTTGTCTCGAAGATCGATATTCTCTAGTTTCTAATTGACTCGAGCGATCTCTAGAAAGTGATAAGGCAAGTAAATTGAAAGATTTATTGGCCTAATTTTCAATTTTAAACGAGGAAACATTCAATCTCGATATGAAAGAATTTTATGATAAAAGCTTATAAATAAAATTGTAAAATAATTTCATAATAATAAGGCAAAGGAACCAAATGCGGATCAGGAGGTCCAAATGTGAATCGTTATTGCTTTTGACGTAAATAAATACAATTATAAACTAAATTTTTGTGAAATGTTCAGTTTTATTTGTTAAGATAAACGCTTCACAAAAATTTAGTTTACAATTGTAGTTATGTGTGGCAAAAATAATAGTGATACTCATTTGGACCCTTGATCCGAATTTGGTTCTTTACTAATTCTTATTCTATTTCTTAGTGTATAAATTGCATCAAATAGTAATTATGTACTTAATGGTTTCTTTATAAATTAGTTTTTATGCAACTATTAATTAAGATTTCAATTTTGACTGGATTTATCATTAAATGTGTCAAAGGCAGAGCATAATTTCACTGTAATACAAAATGTCTCAGTGCCTGATTTTCTCATTCTGCCGAGATTGATTTCTAGGTCGCGTTTATAGAAGCCTTTCACGTCCACGTAAACGTAAACTGCCACTGCTCAAAATATATGAAAAGCAATTAGTCACGACTAGATCTTTCTTTCTCACTCCCTTTTCCCTCTCAAAATCCCTTTACTTTGTCCCTCAGTGGCACTTAGGAAGGAAGACATTCACGTCCAAATTGACGATCCTTGTTTCAGGAAGAAGAACTTTCAAAGCTGGCAAGATAGAACTTCTTCAAAGTAAAAGTATTTTTGCTCAAGCGTGGACTTTTGACATTTTTGAAACTTTAACAGCTCGACTTTCCCAATAAACAAATGATAAAGTTTAAATTCTTCCAGGGGATGAATTTAAAACTTCTAAATGATAATTTGTTAAATATTCAAATTTGGAAAGATTCTGAATTAAAAATTTCAATTGAAAATATTTACATTTGGCTTTTTGGATTCCAGAACTTTTGCTAAAACATTACATTAAAGTTCAGAGTTGTAATACTATTTCCTTCTTTTTGAGAATGCGAATAGTTCAATTAACTTTGATTTCTCACGTTTTCGCATGGAATGTTTTTTTTATTATCTTTTTTACTATTTTATCAGGAAGATTTTATCGCCGTAAACTGGCTTTTTCTCGATTGGAACATTGCCGAGAACGGTGCGAAGATTCACGTTTGACACACC
Organism: Euceroptres primus; assembly: GCA_037177015.1. Lineage (NCBI taxonomy): Eukaryota > Metazoa > Arthropoda > Insecta > Hymenoptera > Figitidae > Euceroptres > Euceroptres primus. Next base: position 23,581 of record JBAGKK010370437.1, read on the forward strand.
GCCAATTTCCGTTGCCTTATTGGTCGAAACGAGATTGGCCATGGTCTATCGGCATTTATCGGGTTTTCGCCGTTAAAAGCACGTGACTATGATAAAAACAAAAAAGTTTAGAAAGAACTACTTTTTAACCTATTTTTTATACATTCAGATAACAGTCTTCATCTATCATCCAATCAAAGTTAAAATTTTATTTCACTTAAAAAAAGAACATCCATTTACAAGAATTAATTTCTAAACTATTCTCTGATTAGCTTTTAAATAATAATAATAATACATTATAAAATTTAAATTATACGTTATACATTATATAATTATTATATTATGTACTATATATAAAAAATAGAATAATACATTAGGGGATGTGATACATAATGACGTCACGAATTATCGACCGATTTTTTATATACATTCAGAGAGTTTATTAAGAGAGAAATGCAAATATAATGCTGAAATTTTGGGAAATAATAAAAAATATGTATAGGCATCGAAGTCTGGTGCGTTTCAGTTTTTATTTCGAAAAATAATTTTTCAAAAAGAATTTTTTTCAAAATAAAAATTGAAACGCATCAGACATCAATTCTTTGATATATTCCTTATTATTTTCTCAAAGTTTAGCATTATATTTGTTCTTCTCTCTTAATAAACCCGCGGAATGTAACTAAAAAATCGGTCGGTAATTCGTGACATCATTATATATCAAATACCCTTAACTTGTTTTTGTTACGAGAACTTTTTTAAGGAAAATAGTTCTTTACCTACTGGAAAGAGAAACAATGTTATTTATTCGAATTTAATATCAGAGGAATTTATGAAATTCTGATACTTTTCAGATCTGTTGGAATACCTTTCAATTCCATAATCAAGTTCGAGTGAAAATTCCACAGAAGAAATTTCCAATACTTAGAACAATGTTTAAATTTAAAATTAACTTTCCGTCAAATTTAGAACGCTTTCAAGAAATATTTCAAAATATTGTTTCTAAATCTTCTCGAGATTGTATAATACCTTTCTATCACGGAGAACAAAAATCTGTTCAATTTATAAGAATCATCTGCCAAAAAAGGGATCGCAGATTTTTTTCCGTAGTATTTACCAAAATCTAAATATTACAGAAAGAAATCTAGGGGGAGATTACGTAACTTTCTCACTTCTCATTCATCATTTTTCATTTATCACTTCTCACAAATATCATTTCTCACTTTTGATTTTGCAGATCATGTCAATTTGTTAAAATTCAGGCTTTCTGTCAATATGGATTTTAAATGTCACCGATAACGTTAAATCATGAGGTTAAAAGGGAAACAGTGTTTACACATTCACAGTGTTTCTTCCTCGGAAAATTTGGACGACCTTTCTTGTTCCGAAGTATTATAAAATTATAAATATAAGACAGAATAATCGAATTTTGAAAATGTTTAAAAAGGTTAGTAAAGACGTAAAAATATAGGGTTAATTTTTAAAGATAAATTGCAATTATTTATTTTACTTAAATAATTATTATTTTTTAGTTATTATTAAATTAAATTTCCGTATTTCATTTTTGATAACGGTAAATGTTCTTGCTTGGCATGGCTTAAATTTATGGATTTATTTACAAAATTAAAACTAACTTCGTTTCACATTATTTTCTAAGAATAAAGTTATGGTAAAAAGAAGTGTGGTAAGTAAATTACGAAAAATTTAAGACAAAAGTTACATATTAAATTATTATAGGGGAAATATTATGGATAAAATTTTATAAGAATTCTATTTTCACAAGAAGTTCTATAGAGGCTTAAGACTTAGTCTTTTGAAGTAAATTGTTATCAACCATTTTTTATCAACCAAATTTTTATCTACCATTCCCGAAATCTTTATTCATTATTAAGCGGACTTTTATAGGTTTTTTAGGTCTTAATTCTTTTTTCGGAAATTTATAAAAGTTTGAAAAAGATTTTCAACTCTGTTTCAAAAGCATCCAAATTTCAAATTTTTCATTCAATTGTGAAAATGAACTTCATTCTGCCAATAAGAAATAAATTTTCAACAAAAATTGCATCGCATACATTTTCGTTAATCAAAATTTCCACATTTTTCTTTTTACAATTGCCAAAATTGACATATGCAAAATCAAAAGTGAGAAATAATAAATGATAAGTGACAAATGACAAGTGACAAAGTTACGTAATCGACCCCCTGCTTCCCTTATTTTAACAGATGACTCTTGTAAAAAGAGATTTTTTAAAAATGTATACTTTAAACAAACGATATTTTTCCTCGTTAAATATTTGTGAAATGTTCCTGAAAGCTGCAAAAACTAAAAATTTGGAGTGGATTAATTAAAAAGAAAATGAAACTGAATATGGAAGTAGTTTATCAAAGAAAACGTAAGTCGCCGTCTCGGTTGGAAGAAGGTTCTAATATTCAGTAAGGAATGGTGCATAGATAAAGATATTTTATGAAGAGACCGATTAGAAGGGAAGATGCTGAGGTTGAGAGCAATGTACCCCCTTCCCCCACAAACACAGACACTTTTGAGAAGTAGAATACGTGACTTTATGGTCCATACTAAGAAGGTGATCTAGAGCCAAAAGGCGCCAAGGATAATTAGGAGATTACTCTTCCTCGTTCTAAAGCCAGGAGCGACACGGAATTAACTTTCAGTGAAGAAAAAGATCGATTATTGTACGTCGAAATATTATCCACTGACTCTTTATTGCAAGTATATAGTAGCTGCAAGTTTGAAATTACAAGACACGAAACTGTACAATTTCTTATCCTCAGAAAGTGTTAACGATAAAATTTGAAAGACTGGCGCCTTTTCCATAAAGAAAATTGAGGTCACATTTTACCCCATTTGACTTCTTTTTTATTAAAGCACTTTTAGTCTAACTCAGAGATAATTTTGTACTTAGAATGCATTTTCAGAATTTTTCGAAAGGATTTAAGAGATGATTATGAAACTTGAGGGAGAAAGTAATTTTCTTAAGGCCTCATTCGAGGAAATTGACCTAGTCAATTTGAAAATTGTACCTGAGGGTATGGAATAAATTGTGAGATCCTTGATCTCTTTTGCTTTGGTGGTTAATTTTTATGGAGAGAAGTTTTACGTTACTTTGTGGATTAAGATTGTGTTCACGTTTTAATTTTTTTAATTTGAGAGAAAATATTTAGTGGCTTCTTGGGAGGAAAGAAAATTTTAATGGCATGCTAAAAAACGATCCTCTTTCCGAAGAGAGGATCTTAGTTTCCTGTGTTCTCTTATTCCATTCACAGAGCTCAGTCAGTAAGAAAACATCTTCAAGCTTCTTAAAGTCAATTTACAAATCAGTAGATAACAAAGTAAAGGAAGGAATTCTCCTTAAGAAAAAAAGAGCGTCCAATAAGAGGCATTGTTCCTCTGAAAAAAATCGATCTCAATATTTATGCAAGATAAATCGAATGGTTCAAACTTGAATATTGCATAAATTAAAGGCTTTTAAATTTCAACATTCCTAAACTTTAAAATTTTAAAAGAACCACAACTTAATTTTTAATATGTTATCTTACAACTTCTGATTTAGTAAGAATAAATAAAGTTTATAAATTTTCTCACAATTTTTCGTTTTTTCTCAAAGAACTAAAAATAATGGAGAATGGTATAAAGTTAATATAAGGAATACCTGCTGGGAAGAGTACACGCGACTTGAATTCTCCAGAAAATCGACGCAAGGTCAATTTTTTGTAATTTGTCAAGATCACGAGAAGTCGAGCAGAAAAAAGTATCACAAATACCTATATTTCATATAGGTCATGATATTTATATTTATTTCATGATTATTTATAGTAATCTGATGCTGTTCCAAAAATGAATGAGAAACTTAAAGGAATATTAATCAATTTGGATTTGGTAGTAATTATTTTATTATAAACATTTTAATTCACAAATATTTCTTTCTTATGTTTCAATAAGGAATTTCGTTGGTTCAGAGTTTTCTAATAAAAACAAAATATTATTTCATATAATATTGGATCTTAAAGGAATTGAGTTGTCCTTAATCACTTGATAGAATCAAACAAAAGAAATTTTCACCACTTGGAAAGAAGCTGAAAAATGGATCCTTTAAAACAAAGACTATCAATAAGAAGTTTACGAGAGCGGAAGAAACTTTAATATTTGAATCATAAAACACGAGAATTTGCTAGATTTAAATCTAATCCTAGAAATTTTTCCCCTAGAATTTTCTGTTTAAAATTTATTATTTTGAATTCCACTTATTTTAAAAACTTGAAATTTCAAGCCTAAAATAAAATAAAGTAAAATATAAAAGATCTTTGCGTAAATTTCTTTATAAATTTACTCAAATATTATTATTGTTAGTAGTTATTCATAAGTTCATGAAGACACGTACATTTCATTGAATGAAGGAATTTGCAACTAACTGGCCAAATTAAGCTTTCCTATTGTCCTACAAATGTAGAGAATGTATTATATTGTCGATGAAATGCGTTCGTATAATTCGATAAAGTAATTTAATTGATCGAGCGGAATTCACAACGGAGGTTCATTGAATAAACCATTCTGCAAAGAGTAATTAAATTTACTGACAATTGAAAGTTAAATAGTAACTTTGAATACCTAATCACGAATTTATACTGTCATATAAACCATTCTTTAATTAATACAAATTCGTAAACAATAAACTTGAATTTATCAAAGAATATAGAAATAAATTTATAATGGATTCATAATTTTTACTTGAAAACGCAATAGAATTTTGAAGGTTTTCAATTTTGATCTGAGAAATAAAATTAAATTAAAAAATAGAAATTAAACTAGAAAATAAATTAAATTAAATTCAGTCACCGTCAGAGTTTCTAACTTTTCTTGAAAGCAGCAAAGCGTCAATGTTGTTCGTTACGATCTCCCTACAATAATTACGTTTCCATGAGTTTTGCAAAGTCCCATTTATTTTTCTTCATCCCTTCATTTTCCCGAGAATATAACGTAAGTCAAATTAGCATGAATAATTCATAGACAGACATCAGAAAAATTAAAACTTAATTGGCACAACCATATTTTTTATTTACCCATATCAATTTTTGTCACCGAGAGAAAGAATTTTGATACTCTGAATTGAAAAAAATGGGTTGTTGGGCCAACTACTTTAGCAGCCAACTACTTTAGTATTAAAAAACTTTTATTAGCTGATGTAACCATTTTTTTCAGTGTAAAAAATTATTGTTCAAATTTGAAGTACACGTAATTAGAATGCCTTCAAATTTACATTTATTGGAAACACAAAGTTACATATTTCGGCATCGAGTCTAAAATCTGTATAAAAAATTAAAAAATCTAAACCAAATAAAAGTCTTGTAAAATGGGTAAGAGTTGCACTAAGTAAACGAGATATGAAAAACCAATTCAATCGATATAAAAATACCTTAAACTCAAGGGGTGTCACATTTTCTGCATCGTAAAGTTACCTACTCTGTTGACACTTCCCCATAAAACGATTCTTGTTTCCTCGGAAAATAGAAAAGGATAAAAGGGGCCAAAAATGGTTTTCTGTGTTGAACTGGCAACGGAAGGGATGTATGAATCACGGAAAGTTACTTCCTGAAAATGGGCACCTTCCGTCTGAAAGTGAAATAGGAAACATACGGTGCTGGCATTTTAACAAAAGGAAAATATATAAAGAAGGATATGAAGCTCTATACATATATGCGGAGGCAGTTATAATCTCTCATTGTGCAAGATAAAAGAAAATTTTTGAGTAATGTTTCTGCAATGTTATAAAATTTAAATTAAAAGAATTGGAAATAATATGAGAAATAATATAATGCCCGAATTACAAATACAATATTTTGACAATTGTTTCCTTATTTAAATTTCTTCAAAATAATTTATTTGATTTCATTATTTAAATATTAAATTGTACGCAAGTTAAAAATTAAAAATTTCAACAAAAAACAATTTAAAGATTCGCAATTGTATGGTAGACGGAAAAAGCATGCTTTGAATAAGAAATAAAAATTTACGGTCCTCTAAAAGGTTTAAGTCTTAATCCTACTGAAAACCTGGCTCACTGGTCCATGAGTTTTGTTACCAGGTTTTTATTATGTTCCCGAATCACGATTTTCTTTCTTTTTAAAATTACCTAAAGCTTGAGGTTTTATGTTTAGAAAGATGCAAAGATAAAGCATAAATTATACAATAGAAAAAACTTTTCTATACTGTTTTCACTTTATACATTGAACTCTTTTGAACTCTCTTTAAACAAAGGAAAAATATTTAATTTTATAGCCAGGAATAAAAGAGATAATAAATGGGTTATGAATGAACAAATTTGGCAATTCAATCATAGCAATAAAAACGTAGAAAATATTCTGTCGTGAAAAATTTATTCCATATACCTACTTTAAAAAAGTTTTTAAATTTATTTCCATTTTTGTGAATAGTAAGTTCAGATGCTACAATTTATCCAAAGTTCCCACGCATAAAAGTCTAAGAAGGTATGAAACATGAATTTTTTCTTTTCATAAATTTTACAATTTTGAAAATAAATTTCAAAGTGTGCATTGTTCGAATCTAAACTCGAATGACATTTGCATTCGAGAATAAATGAAAATTTGAGTACGAGACGATGTATGTCACCTAATTACAAAGTTAAATTTCTGCTAGTTTTTTACTCTTGACGTAAGTTTAAATTGCACTTTATTTGTAATCTATTCTGTTTTTTGAACGTTTTATTCTCTACTTAATAAACAAACATTATTTTGTTCACCTGTAATCTTATTTGTTTTATTATTTTAATTATTTAATTATTTATTTTAAAATTCGATCTGAAATATTTAAAAATTCAAAATATTTAATTTAACATTTAATTTTTAAATTAAATATTTATATTTGATAAATAATATTTATATTGTTTATATTTAATTATATTTAATATTTTATTTAATCATATTTAATAAATAATATTTATACTATTTATAATATTTATATTATAATATAAATAAATAAAAAATATTTAAAATTTTAAAAATTTAAAAAATACGAAAAGAAAAATGGGATGATGTCAGAAAATAATAATAATAATAACAATTAAAATTTATGTAATAAGAAATCTTTTTATTTTCTAGTTAATGAAAGAAAATATCGAGACAAAGTCATCATAATTTGGTCCCCTTGAGTATCCAATATTCTAAAATTGTTTCTCTCCCTTATAGATTTATTATTACGAATGCACGTGAATTAAATTACTGATGTACTCTTTTTAATTTTTCTGGGGATTCAATTTATAAATGTTTCTCACAGTACGAATTCAGCAGAAAAGAAAAACAACAAATTTATTTACCCAGAAGCTCAAGTTCTCGAGTACAAGAAATAAATAAATAAATAATTTTAATAATTCTAATTTAAAATGTCTAGAAAATTTGAAAACTGTAAGAATATTCTGTCAGAAGTTTCTAGATTTCAATAAGATATTAAAGCTCTGAATAAATCATTTTCGCAATAAGAAATGGAACAAAAGAATCACAAATCTTCATGAAAATTTAATACCATCAAGAGCTCTAGATTGCGAAATTGAGGAAGGCAAAATGTATCATAAAAATCTCATGTACATCACCTCAAGAAAAATTCTTCGTGAATTTAACAAACAATACTTGCTACACATTTTCTTGCTTTTATAAAAGAATATTGCTTCACTTTTCTTCAATTTTCCGATGATTTTCCAACTTTAGTTTTTTTTGCTCTATTTTAAAGGAGATTTATAAGGTTGGTGTGAATGTATTTTGCCATCACGCGATCTTGGAATTGCTTTACCATATACTGAACATTTCTGATCCTGAAATAACATTCCAGTTATGGGTCGATAATTTCTCTGACTGGGCAAGGCAGAAGAGTTTTTCCAGATCAAATAGCACGTCCTTTGCACACGCGATTTTTTTCTTCAATAACTTTACCAACTGCTCCTATTTTAGCTTTCAAAGAAATAAAAATAACCAAATCATCATAAGAGATTAGAAAAAATATATAAATCGAATTTAATATATAATATGCATTAAATTATCGACTTTATTTCAAAGAAAAATAAAAGCTCCCATGCATTCAGAAAAATATTTGGTAACCAATTAAATTCTCGTTGGTTTAAATAAAGAATTTGCTTATTATATAGACCATTAAAATTTTGGTAGACTCAAGCAAAAATTTTGTTGGTCTCAACCAAAAATTTTGGTTGATTTAACCAAAAATAAATAATTTGGTATATTCAACCAAAGATTTGGTTGAATCAACAAAACATCAGAAAATTGAATAAATTAAAGATAAAATTGGAAAGAGGTAACAATTTTTACATCGAAAAATTCGAAAATGTAATTACATTTTAGCTTTTCAAAGTTTCTAAAGTAGATAAATTATTCTATTTCTCTAAGCTTCAAATTTTGACAATTCCTTTCATCCACCTTAAAACGAAATAGTAACTGTTGAGAGCTTTGAATAATAATAATATAACGGACGAGACAGTACACTGAAAATTTCATGGCGCTGGATATGTTCATCGTTACTCCATTTTACCTGGAATGTGTGTAACGTAAATTGCGTTGCGTACTGTAGTATCCATGACATTTAATGACCACCTCAGCCTCTACTAATTTATGGTTACGGTAATTGAAACATTAACAGTCACATCTCAGTCAAAATTAACGAGGTCAAAAGGAAAATATATTACCTTTCTGGTATTTGAGTCTTTTAATTTTTTGAAAAAATCTGAGATCAATTAGTCTAAATGATATTTTAAGAGTATTTTAATTTTAAAAAATTTTTTAAAATTTATAATTATATACAATACATATTCCATTTATTCCATTTATCAATAAATAAATAAATAAAAAATAAATATATGGAAATGATCATTCACATTATTCATACAAAATTCGTTTGATGTATTTTAATAAAATGTAATGTATTATCCAAAATAATGTTCGTAATTCGAGATTATTGAAAAGCTGAGAAAGTTTAAATATAGCACACATCACTGATTCGAAAGTGGATTTAGAGTCAACAGATGGAGTTTATTTTAAATGAGAGGATTTAAATCGAAATCGGGAATTCAAAACTATAATCAGAAGAAAAATCAAATCCTCCTCCTCTCAAATAACCAATATCTCTGAAATATTTCGCAGCAAATATTTATTGCGTAACCTAATCCTATGTTTTATACAAAATTTATGTACATACGTTTATTACAGTAGGGATGAACGTAGAAAACCTGGGACAGTCGTTTCGAATGTGAAATTGATTGCGCAATGGATGTAGAATTCTCTGATCGGAATTATATTTTTCATAGTTTCGATAATTCGATCGTCATAAAACCCACCCTAAAACTGAATATAACGTTGTATAAAAAGATATACGTAAAACCAAAAAAAAAGTTTGAAATAAGTACAAATTAAATGATGAGTGTGCCAATAAAAAATATTTTAAAAATAGGGATAAAAAATTGATGAGATGGACGATATTTATATTACTGATTAAAAGAGTCTCATTTTACTCTTTTCAATAGAATATGAACGAATTCTTCATCGTGAGCCGAAGACTCCTTTGAGGTTTACGACTCTTCTTTTTTAAAATTGTGTTTTTATTTTCTTCGATAAAACGCCTCAGAAAGAATTCAGACTTTAGAGCTTTTGTAGGGAATTGGAGGTGCCGAATTGCCCCTCGCCACTTCGACTTCAATGTGAATCACCAATGGCTGCTGTTTCCAAACAGCTCCTGGAACATGAGTTATCGATCGCTCCAGGCAAAGCTCTTCGCTAAACACGATCCTCCTCGCCCAAAAGTCGAACTACCTCTGCAAAATTGTGAATTATAGAAATTATTAATTTTTTTAATAAATCAAAATTCTATTCAATTTTAAACTTCAGGTCAAAATTGAAGAATCATAAATAATTCAAGAAGGTAATTAACTAAAGTGAAAGTGAACTTTTAATTAAGACTTGCCAGATTTTCCGATGAGGGATGTTCGTCCTCCTAATAAATATGAGTCATTTGCACTGACTTCACTGTTTCCAACGTGTGCGATATTTCTTGTGACCCCTGCAGAGGCATTTTGTTCTCCACATCGTAATCTGAAGCAAACCAACAAAGTTCAAAGTACCTAATAAAATTCGAAAAATGTGATGGATGGTAAAATGGATGGTAAATCTTCAAGTATAATTTCCTTGAACTCTGAAAGGTTCTTAAATCAGGAAGTTCAATGTCTCATTTTTGTCAAGATCAAAATTCTTTATTTTAAAAGTCCAAAAAAATATTTTATATTAAATTTAGTATATTTAATATTAACTTAATACTTTTCTCCGTATAATAGGTATATGAGTCGAAATTGTTCATTCAAGAACTGAAATTAAATCAAGAGACTAAACTACACATAGTGAAGGTTAATTGCTTCTACATTTAAAACACATTGCAGGTATAATAATCCCAATAATACGATCTGCAATAATAATAATCGACCAAGTTATCAAAACATCGTTAATAGATAGCATAGAAATTATCATGCTACCTATATGTTATTGTACATGCACAGAATCACGTTCTACAATCTAATCCCCATTTTACTACCACTTAAAACTTATAATGACAATCATAAATAATAATTTACGATTATGAATCCAGGAGAACTGCATTCTTAGGTTTAATTAATTTCCCTGGATCAAGTGACTTGAAAAATTCAATTTGAAATTCTACGTCCTTTGAATTTGAAACCCAGGTGGAAAAATGATGCATAATCTATGCATATTGAACTAAGGGTAGTCACAATGCAAAAAATTATGCATAAATTATGCATAAAATGTTGCAAACAAATGACAACTAGTTTTCAACTGTTTCCAACATTTTGATACCTTTGGATTTATTGAATATGCATAATTTATGCATAATTTTTCGCGTAGTGACGCGAAAAATTAGTTCATTAAGCATAGATTATGGATAATTTTTCCACCTGGCGAACTGCTTCCTTTTTATAAGTTTAATTTAATTAAGAATTAAATTTAGAGTAGTCAGTAAAATAACTAATTTGAAGCCACATTTACTGTCGGTTTCAGAGTCTGATGTTTCAGGTTTTCGGTTTTCAAGAACAAGGAAAAGAGCTTAGGGTAACAATGTACTTGCCTCCAACAACTGTAGCAATCAAAGAGACTGAGGAAAGCCTGCCGAAACTTCCGATTCATGAAACAGTATGTAATAGGATTGCAACACGAGGAAATGTAAGCCAAAAGCTGCACGAGGATAATTCCAGTACTTCCAACGTGAGAATAAACTAGATCTGGTGCAAATAGATACCAGGTATTGATGACATGCAGGGGCGCCCAGCAGACAAAAAATTCCAATACGATGGCGAATAGCATTCTAATTACCTGCCATTGATTAAATCAAGAATTTCTTCCTCAATTATTCCAGAATCAAGAATCCAGTACATATAATTTTAACCCCTTTATTTCCGGACCTTTTTCCCTTGCCTTTTATTATTTCCAGATACTTTTTTGGGTGACCACATATCAAAAATTGACTTTCTTAAAAAATCCCAATTTAAAACTACAGAAAAACACATTTTTTCATTAAAACTAAATTCAAATACCCATTTTTAGAAATTGGACATCAGCATAATTATCACTAGATATAATTTAGGTGTAATTCCCCTAAGAACATAAACTTTGGATAAAGAAACTAAAATGTTACGTAACGCCCCTTTCTGAACTTAATGACATTATTTTTCCTTACTCAAATAATTGGCAATGAACAATGAACTCCGACATTACACATAATATAGACACTTCTAAATTTAGATTGGCTATTATCGTTCTCGAAGGAAAGTTTCATTATCTATAATCATAATGTCAACTTCAATAGGCTCAGTATAATGAATATATATAAAGAGTAAAAAATTATACTCATTATATTAATTTTATATAAGACATAAAAAATATAATTAATAATAAATGAAGAAACTTGTTTGGATTATAAAAATTATCATAATCCATGAAAACCGCCATCAAAGTTTTAGTTATTTTAATAGTTTATTTTCTATACAATTTTTATAGTTCAAATGAGTGTCGACATTATAAATTAACGTTTGTCATTAAAACGTAAATATCCCATCAATTATTATTGTAGAAAAAAGTTCTAAATTGTATGCAAAAAGTGATTAATTAATTAATTTCAGTTATTTGTGATAATACTGTTATATCAAAATAGGATTTTAAATTGAAAATACCTTTTTTTTTGCTTCGATACTCTTGCCCATGTAATTACTTCGAATGGCATGTTGCCTTCCAAAGGTATAGGTGGAATTTTGTCGATTTTCAATTCCTCCAGGTTCTTCCGCTTCTCGATAAATTGAGGCACCCCTTTTTCCTCCCCCATTGGCTGAGCCACAACGAGATCGAGGTAATGTTGCAATTGAGTTTAAATCAATGCTCACACTCACGTTGACATTTACGTCTACATTCGGATTTTTTGTCAAAGGTTGCATTCTTCTTGTCTTAAAAAAAATACCACAATTTGAAATTAAATTAACTAAAATATAAAAATTAATTCTAAATTTTATAAATAGATTCTATTTTGAGTAAAATACTTGCTGTATTTTATGAAATATTATAATATACTTTTTCAGAAAATGTTCGATTTCTCGACTAGCGAATTTAAATGTATGTGATCGATGTACTGATGTTTTTTAATCTACTAGTACTACTAGTACTAATATACTTTACGTATGATGATTAATTAATAATCAGAAGATAAAAAAATTCACTATATTTAATTGCAGAAAATAAATTAAATTTATTTTGTTTAGATTAAAGATTAAAAATAATTAAATCACAATAAAAATATTGCATATGAATAATTAAAATTGATTTTCAAAATTTACTATTTAATTATTCCGTTCCTCAGATATGAGGGATATTCTGTCAGCTACAGACATTGATAGAGATGAATGAGAACTTTCAAGAGCTTTATATTCATTCCATCAAATGGTCCGCACGAGGCAGTCGATAATTTCGCATTAATATTCAATACATTCCACATTCGCAGAGTGGTCAAACTTCAAGTTTATTTATCCATACGAAACCTAAATGACAGTTAATCTCTAGAAACATTTTAGTAATTATTTCTACCCTCATTGCATAAAATCAATTTAACTTTTATACAAACAAGCCCAAAATAAATATATATTAAATACTGAAATTCATAAAATATTAATTTGTATTGCAAATTGTTTTAAAAATTCTTTTAATTATTTTAATTTGTATATTCTAATTTATACCATTTGAATTTATATTTTAATTTCTAGGCAAGTAAGAAATTATCGGATGGTGCAAGGACGTCGCAGATAACAAGCCACAAGAAGAGGAAACAATAGCAACTTTTTGCAAATTCGTGCCACGAAGTCGGAAGCAAGAAAGCAATTTCATGGGATCGAATCGAAGGTACAAAAGCTCTGCCCCAGGATGCTTCGTTACTATAGGTCACATCAAATCAGGCAGAGAATGCGATATCACCTCGACTTCCTTCGATCCAGTCTTCACTTGGGGTCTCTCGATCCCTTTTTTCTGATCTCACATTCAAATGTGAAACATGGTTCACGAATGTAATCTACATTCGAAACCTTTATCATGTAATTTTCATATTACTTTTACATCAATATTTCATATTTTATTTACATTACTATCGTTTTCGAATTTATATCATTTATATCACTTATTTTTATTTGTTTATAAATATATAAATTATAAATTATAATATAATATAATTATAAATTATTTATATAATTTTAAATGTAAATATGGACCTCACACTGTTATTATTATTAACTTGCTTTTGTAGAATTAATTTCATTTTATGGTATTCATATAATTTGATGACGTTGATATACCTACCTAGATAATCGGAAGCTATAACTTTAATCTGCAGCAGAATAATCCAACAAAGTAATAGTCTTTTGTTTTTTTATTTTAATACCGTTTTTAGTATCAAAATTCTAAAATAAAAGATAGTGTCATTATTGGATCATTCTGCTGCAGACTAAAGTTATACCTTTGGATTCTTTTTGTATTGAAATAAATTATAATTTTATTTATAAACCATAACCCATGAAATAGATCTTATTTTTTATTAGCGAAGTTTTAATCGTACAAATAATTTAGTTTAAAAAGTCCATTGCCAATTTGGAATTTAAATAAAAAATGAACTCACCCTGGCAGATATGGTTCGATGGTTTCCCATTCGATTGCACCTCGAACGTTTTGAGGAAGAAATAATATTGGAAGGCCCTCCTCCCAAATCATCACATCGTGAATTGAACATCGTTGTTCTTTCCACAATCGTCGTGGTATGTTGGTCTCGATCAATCGATCTTTCCCTCGCAAGTCTTTCCGGAAATTCCCTCAATTTTCCCAAACAAACTGAACTCTGGCGAATTTCCCTTCTAAGACCCCTCCAAAGTTTGCTGGCTATCAAAGAATAAGCTAGGCTCATAACTATTAATGGCACTAAAAGCAGAGTTCCATCCAAAAAAATGTTGTAGGCTCTTTCTGTAACAACACTCGGCCATTCTTCTCTGCACTTGTGTCTGCCTATAGAAAAAAAAAAACAATTTGGGCCTTATGTCGATTTTTCAAACCTAGACATCTGAAGAATTGGAAGTTTTTTTTTACCTCCTCTGATGCTTTTGAGCCTCGAAACAATCAAAATAGGCGCACTCCATGCAAGGCTGGCGGCCCAAACGACAACTATCATTTTATAAGCGTGGAATTGAGTTTGCCACCTTCTGGATTTGAGTGGTCGACAAATCGCGTAGTACCTCTCCAAAGAAATGGCCACGAGAGTCCACACTCCTACCGATACAGATACAGCTGAGAAATTGAAAAATAAAAAATATTACTTTCATTAACATTAATTATTCTACTATTATTCAAAAGTTATGCTACAATTAACTATTTTTTAAATTTGTTAAATGTCAATATTCTGTTGAGGAGAAACGTTGTTAGTAGAGTAATTATGAAATTTTTTTAAAATATATAACATTTAATTATTTCATTCACCTAATTATTACTTCACTTGCTACTTGCTACTAGTCACACAGTAAAAACCAGACTTTCCTTTCAATCCGGTATGCTTTTTTGGGCGTTCTAATATGATCTTCGGTTGTTCTATATGATATCTGATCAACTTCATTTTGAAAGATGATACCACATTCGATTTTTTTTCATCCACAATCATTCTATTTTGATTCAGAAATCGTTATTCTTTTATTCTGGATTCATGGACTAAACTAAAGTCGGATGGTTTTGTCACCCGATCTGTTTCCATACCGAATTTGGCTCTAAAAGCATTTTTATTTTTTAGTATGCAGATCCGGGATCTGACTACTCTCTAAATCTGAATTAGCAGTTTTCTACTAATGAAATAGTGCCGAATCGTTTACTAATTGCTTTAGTAAGCATTTCTACTAATTTTTAGTAGAAAACTTCTAATTAATGGTAGAAAACTACTAATTCACATAGTAAGGGTTACTAATTTATTTAGTACTAATTTTTAGTAGAAAAATACTAATTAATGGTAGAAAACTACTAATTCACATAGTAAGGGTTACTAATTTATTTAGTAAGACTTACTAAGCGAATTAGTAGTTTTCTACTATTAATTAGTAGAAATGCTTACTAAAGCAATTAGTAAACGATTCGTCACTATTTCATTAGTAGAAAACTACTCATTCAGATTTAGAGAGTATGGTCAGTTACTGAACAGGTTTTATGTATGGTCTTTGGAAGATAGAAGAACTTTAGCGTCTGTACTATTTCTTTTGAAGATAATTCAATTTTATATTGATTGTTCATACTTGCTTATTATTCTACTCTTTTTTCATCAATTTTTCATCGTCATTTAAGAATTTTCATTCTTTATGGTAAAAAAATTTAAATGCATACATAATTCAGTTACATAATTCATATTATTCCTATATAATTCATATTATTCCGACTGAAAGTGGTTCGTACGGCCCTGAATGTTTGTGTTCAGAGACGCTCAAGGACTATCCCGATTTAGGCGAGGCAATTCCCAATATCCGGCTTAAATCGGGATTCGAGTGTATTAGGAACGTAAGACCGATTGGATCAACATAACGTGTACTTAAAATAAAACTATATTTGTGCATGTAGCCCTGCTAATGGTCCTAAACTGTTGGGAAGATCCTAAATAAATAAATAAATAAAATAAATAAAAAGCGGTTTATACTGCTGATTTATATTACTCATTTTCTTTCCGTATTATTTTTGGGTCACTCCATGAATAATCATCATATTTTTAAAAAATTTTTATTAGCCCATAATTATTTCTTATATTTCTAGATTTGATTTGTGCACCTCAGGTCTATTAAAATTTTTTTCAAAAGCAGGCTAGAAATAATTTTGGAAAATATGCGAACGTGTAGAACGTGGTAACAGTGCGTATTTTTTAAAATGAATAAAATACTAATGTTACTTAACTACAATTAAGTAGAGAGAGATAGTGTGATTAAGGATGACTTAAATTTAATGTCCATCATATTACTGAACATTTGACTGGCTAATTGTAAGTGCACGTCTGCCAGAAAGATAACGAGGACAATTTGTCGTCTCAATTTTCTCATTCTTACTAACTGGGAGATAGTTATCACGTATGGAAAAAAGAGAGGAGGAAACGTTGACGTTGAATTTCTCCGGGAATAGGAATAAGACGAAGATAAAGATGGTGAAGAAGGGAAAGGTGAAGAAGGAGGGAAAATAGGAAACGGGTAAAAGAATAATGTAGAAAAGAGTGTCGCGTCGTTAACGACAACGATATCTCATCAAGATGTTGCCTGCCGACTCGCGGTACGACCTCGCTTTTAAAATAAGGCTAGCACTTTATAACGACTAAGATATTTATCTTTTAACGTCTGCGGTTTGCAAAACGTCTGCTGCCTTCTGAAAGAAAATAATACCCCTTTTCTCCTGCATAAGTAACTCAGAAGCAAATCACCATAAGATGCATATGCCACATACGGAGGAAAGAAAATAAAGAAAAGCTGCCAGCAAACAAAACATATGTTAACATATTTTAATTCAAAGTTTTTAATAATATACTTCTGAAATAAAAACAATAATTCGAAAGCTTTTAATTATGAAAAATACAAATTGATAAAGTTCAATTACTTATTCAATATACTCCAATATACTCAAATATTCAATATTCAATATACTAAAATTTCAATTTCAATAAAATGAAATTTTAAAACATGTTTTTAACTACAATACATATGACATTCGAAAAGCCATAGAAAAGTCCATAATTCTCTAAAGCCAGTCATAAATCTTTATACAGAAATAAATTATAAAAATAAAAGTTGCAGATGTTTATGGTCGATAGGTAAAAGAACATATCAACCTTTATAGATTTCATGTTTTGCATAGTTAGTAAAAGGTTTTCCCGACAATACTGAAGAAAGAAATTTTCATACTTGTTACTGAATTTCAAAATAAAATTTTTCATCAAAGTGATTTGAATCTGAAAGTAAAATAAGGTAAACATAATAGAACCTCATATGCTCCAATAAGCCGTCCAATCTGAACTTTTCGTTAAAAAAATTCTGAAGATATTAAAATGTAAAATTTTCTATGCTTTTTTTCATCTTAATAACATTCCAGTAAAATTTAATACTAATTCATAAAATATTAAATTTATAGGGAGCCTTACAAAAGAAGGTTAAAGCTTAAAATGTTAAATTTATCACCTTTGAATTTGTTTCATTTTTTAATTTTAAAAAATGCTCATTCATAGACTGATAATACATTCAAGGGAATTTCAAAACAAGGTTAAGGTTGAATTATAAGTAGTGAAACTCATATAACCTTTGAATTTTTTCTTTTTTTTAATTTAAAAAAATTAATTTCAATCCTAAAAATAAAAAAATATTTCAACTCTTTTTTTCATTTATTATTCGCTGAATCACGCACATGCTACATTTACTGAAATTTCATAGAAAAATGACACACCCAGCCTTATACCTTTTATTATTCACAATTATATTCATAATTACTTCCAAGAACATTTTTGAATAAAGGAATCTATTGTATTCAAAGCACTCAATAGAAATAATAGTTTGATTAATATTCTGTGTAATTAAACATAAAGTTGATTCTCTCCATTCAATTTATAAATTATTACTGGCCCCTTTTGCAAGCAAATAACAATTTATATACTCACTTTTGCAATAAAAGTCAATTATTCACATAAAAAAGGTGAGATTTATATTGAAATAAATTAAAAACAATTCCAGCTTCCGTTTTATTAGATTCTTTATTGCTTTTAAAATCTACGAAGGTTATGTATAATTTAAGTATCAATAATGGTAAGGTAACGTCTGTAAAAAGAAATTTTTTTTGCCCACTCCGACATTCTTATGCAAATATTTGGAGGGCTAAACATTTCTGCGTCCATTTTCCTTGCCTTCCCTTCTTGAAACAACCTTTCTGTTTTCCTCAGCAACTTTTTTTGGACTTAACTTCAATATAATTTCATTTAAATTTATTTTTCTATTGCATTTTAACGTTTACATAATTTTTACATAAAATGTAAAGTATTATATTAAAATATAACTGTTTTATAATACTTATAACAGCATTTTATTATTTATGTTTATAAATTCTTAGATATTAATTATTTATATAAAAATTTAATAAAAGGAAACTTTTTTAATCGTTCCACTTAGATTTTTGACGGAAACTAAACGTCCGAGTGCTCCAAAGTGAAAAGTGAGGAAAACTCGTGCCGGACCATTTCATACCGAAGCCGGTAAGCCGTGAAAAGTCTGTCGAATTCTGAAAAACGAGTCTACGTGATTCTCTCGAAGCAACCGTAAAATCGAGGAGTTGTTCCATGCCATTTCCTTGGTCAAAGAGCCTGCGTTATTTTGTATGCTAGACGTGACTCTGATTCCCCACCCCCCATTCTTCGACTACTCACGTTACCATTTTTACCAATCTAGACCGCGAAATTCATACCACCCACGGAAAACGATCTTTTGTTAGTTGAATAAAACAACATGTGGATATTTCTGCTCGTGGCTTGACTCAAACTATCCACAGACACGTTTCTATGAAACTAAAAGAATACTAAGTATACTTTTTGCTAAATTGTACATTCCTAAATGCTTGCATTTTTTTCTTTGCCTGGACACTATTTTTTATGTCCTGATTAATCATTTTACTTAACTCCGAGTTAGGTAATTTTTATTTACATTTATTAAATTATTATCAAATTTGTTAATTGTTTTTTAAAAAAATTTATTCACAAAATATATATAAAATTGTAAGCCCAATGGAAAATAGAATAGAATATTAGAAATGGAGAATTTATTAAACCAAGAGAGGAAAAAATTTACTTTTGTCCTTGTAAGGCGGAATGCTTAAATTTATTGTTTTGAATAAAAAATTTAATTTTGAACTTTTGAAGTAAAACATCATGAAAACGTCATAAATTATCAGATAACTTTACGACTTCGGCATGACGTTTTCATGCTTTGTTTCCTAACATTTCATTCCCTGACTGTTAGATTGTTTACACGTACATATCATATTACACAACAAATCATATTTACTTATTTAGTAGTTTCCCTATATTAATCAAGTATTAAAATTGAAAACTTTTTATAGTAATTTTCTTTCTTTTTTTTTTTTTTTGGTGACTAAGAACCATTCATGGTCGAAAAATTACCAAAGTCTGGGGCTTAATGTCTCTGTATGAAATATTTCTTTCAATATCAAAGCCATGAAAAACTTTCCCAGTCTGACAATATCCGGATCTTTTCCACTGAATCCTGAGTCGTATGTCTGATCATAAATGTTCTTTCCACTTGCGCTGGAGACAGAAAAAAATTTTACTGCGCACTTCCTGACTTCATTGAATAAAAATTGTCTTTCAAGTCACGTTTACTTTCAACAATATTTTTATAAATAACTCTTCAATTATAATTTTTGTATAAACTATTAAAATATAATCACAAATTTATAAATATAGAATATTATATATATATATAATATTAAAAATTAAAATTAATCAATTACGAAATAAATTCTCTAAATAGAAAAGGAGTAAAAAAAGAAGATGAATTTTGAATAAATTTTAGCTTCAAGGAGGTAAAGAATTTTACGTCAGACACACTTGCTACGTCTGTCAATAAACCACCTTATCTACTGAAAAATGTTATACGACTTGAAAGAAAATTATTCTCTTTCCTCCAGCAAATTATCTTCCTGAATTAAGTTGAAATTTTCCCTGGGAATTAAAAATAATTAAAAACCAAAACAAGATAAAATAATTCATGTAATATAATGAATAAGATAATATAAATAATATATAAGATGATATAAATAATATAATATACGATAAAAATAACACATTTCGATTAAATATTTATGGAATAAAAAAAGAAATATTAAAGAAAATACAAATAAGAAGTAAGTATTTCAAACCTGAATAAGCAATATATTCATGGTGATTTTTATACGATTTCCGATTCGATTTAAATGTGATTCAGAACGAGCTTGAATTTCACACAATCTCGACTCCACTTATCGCTCTCGGTCTTCGTCCTCATTTATTTCTTTACGATTGCCTCAAGTCAGGATGCGACCTTTTTCACAGACTTTTCGAAAGCCGAGGTAAATCGAGAAGCATCAGAGAATCGATTTCTTGTCTAGGAGTTTGTAGCGTATATACGATTAAATCGGCGTTACCTCGTGACCGACTCTCATGTCGTATTTACGAAAGAAGGAAACAATGTGGGAAAGAAAGAAAAAAACTTGAGGCGAAATCAAGAATGAATGAGGTGAAAAATTCCAACTATTCAGAGGAAAAACGACTCCTGTTTTCCTCCACAACTTTGTAAACAGCTTCAATCCCTTCTCGAGACTTAATTATTTCCTTCTCACCCAGACATAAATTCCTCGAGATAGAATAATCTATTTACAAACGATTTATAATTGTTTAGGTTCTGAGTGAGTACCCAATTCATTTAATCGATTCTTTCAAATCAATATTGTGAGGTAAGTCTTTTTTCTTCAAAATTTCACCTGTATTATTTCGATACTAAAGGTGGTAACTAATAATATATAATTTTAAAATATCTTTATTTAAGGTAGTTCATTCAAAATTATAAATTACCCAGTTTTTGCGAAACAGTGGACAGCTAAAATTATTTATTACAGATTTAATTCTTTCTACCAATAAATTTTGTATCGGTTTTATTTTCTCACCAGCTGTGTTTAGAAAAATATCTGTTATTGGCAGATGATCTAAAACTCCCAAAAAATAACGATAATGTAATTTTCATTTTTGGAGGATTCTATATTAATAACTTTCAAATGAATATATCGTAAAATAACTTTTACGCTTTACTACCCAACAAAAATACTTCCATTTTACAATATGGTAAAGCCACAAGACCTGACAGTTATGGCACATATAGAAGTTCATAAAAACAGGAATTCGTTTAAAAATCCGTTTCCTCAAATTCACAAATTCCTTCTTTTTGAAAGATCTAAAAACTCTTTATTTTGAATTTTTTATTATATAGAATTTTCTTGATTGAATGAAAAATAAAACTGATTAACTTACCTTGAAAGTACGGGATGAGCTTGCACATGGCGTTTCCAAAAACGAAGTTTTTTAGCATCTGGCCAAGAAGCGTGAATGGCATGCAAAAGACTCCAAGGAGTAGGTCCGAAACAGCCTGGAACATTGTTACATAGAAATCGCCTTGAATTCTCTTTCTTTTCACCATCTTTATAATTCTTTTCTCATCTGAATGCTACATCTCTGGAATATCAAATATTCCGAGTGTGCAAACGAAAAAGGGGGTTGAACGTTTCTTATTTCCGCATCTATTCTTTGAAGTATTTGCTGAAATTGTTACACTGTTTCCTTGTTACCCGCTTCTCTATTTCCAATTTAGTTATTCCAAAAACTTGGAAACTTAATTATAATTATCGGAAAACTTCTTCAATGAAATAAAAAATTCTGCCCTAATAAAAAACTAAATTAAATCCCAACTTTTATTAAATTTCTTCTTTAACAAGATTCCCATCTTTTACTAAACCTTATCTTCATTATTAAATTAATTTTCTTACATTTTCTGAATTATTGGAAATATAATGCAGATTAAATTTGCATTCCAGTTTTATTTTCATTCAGAGCTCGATTCTAGAGCTTAAATTCTAGATCATTTTGACATTGAACCAGACAAGGGAATGAAAATAAAAGGTTTTTTCGTTAAACGGGACAGATTGGAGGTGAACCCACAATAAAAAAAAATGTTCGATAGATTAACCACACAGTGGGAATTCGGGAAAAAGAATGTTCCTATATCCGAACCTTTCTTTCGAATAAGAAGAACGAATGCTTTTTTTCTGGAATAAATTTTTGTCGTAAATTTCGCCTCGATTATCGGGTGTTACACAAATGCAATATTAAAAAATGCAATCAACCCTCTGAGACTGTGAGAATTAATCTTTGAAATGTTTTTAAAAACCTAAGAATGAAAGCAAGAATAAAGTATAAAATAAAATATAAATAAAATAAAATAATGACGACTTGAATATAAGTTCAATTATGCGAAAACTAATTTGCAGTAAAATAACAGATTGTATAAAAGGCCATAAGCCATGCGTCAAAGTTGAAACTGTTTTAACAGCACACATGATATAATGTGAAATTAAATTCCCTCACGAATGTGTTGAGAAAAAGGACTCTAGAAGGTTGTAGATTCTTGAATTAATCTTTTTTTGTGTTTCTTTTTATGCATAGCATTGTAAAATGAACAGTGTGTCCAGGTGGGATGCCTGCACGTTTTGCAATCGAGGTAATGGGATATGAGAACGTGTTTCATTATTCACACGAGTAATTTCAAGCTGGTGAAATTATTGGCCGTTTTTCTCGCATTTCAGCAGCAATTTTCACTCTGTATACGCACTCGAATACCAATTGAAATTAAACCAATTTGCCACTAACGCAAATATAATAAAAGACAGTGCATCCGATAGCTTAATTAAAAATTGAATCTGTTTTCAATGTTTTATTTAATGTTTTGCTACGAAATTTTCATTTTCAATTGCTTTTGAAATGGCAATTCAGCTTGCTTTATTGAATTTTATGTTTATATTATTAATTAAAGTAAGATAATGTGTGAGAGCAGGTGCTATACAAAGTTTATGTTTTCAAAGTTTCAAAACCCATAAACCAAAGCAGAGCTTAAAATTTTATATAAAGGCGATTTGCATTATGATTTATTACGAGAAAAAAAACGTAGACTAAAATACGTAGACTAAATTTTCTCCTTATTTTTCAGAGTCGAAAAGCTGAAAACAAAGGGAATTTTGCAGTAAAGAATTAGAAATTTGTATGGATAAATAAATACAGTCTATGGATTCGATCTGATTTTTCTCTGGCAAGTAGCTTTACTCTATTGATTGCTAATCATGACTGTAATTGAATTCCTTTTATAAAATCAGATTGACCTTAATAGATTGAATTGAATCCTGGATAGAATTTCATACCTACAGTACTTTTTCTTCTTCGAAAAGAATACTATTATCTTTATCTTTGTACTAGTTTTAAAAAATCAATACTAAAAAACTCTCGATCGTAGACATGTTTTATTATCATTTTGTACTTATTACTCTGAGTTTTATGGTCCCTTTTCCACTGGAGGATTTAAAATTCTGACGAACACATAAATTCAAAAACAACTCTTAAAGAATGCAAAAAAAATCATGAAAAGAAAATTCCCTCAAAGCACGCTTGAAGGTTTAAACGCCCTTTTGTAATTAGTAAATTAGATATAAAAATTGAATATCTGTTAAAGTTCTTGGAACTTGAAAACTTTTTGAAGCTGCATTACAGCTCTAAAAAAAATTCTTGAAGATACAGACTTTAACTTTTACATTTTAATTGGACTCTTTTATATTTATATTTTTTTACTATCTATATTTTTTTTCTTTCTGCATCTTTAAGAAAATTTGTTTCCTCGAAAATCAAAAGCTTGAAAGATATGTAAAACAAGGATCCACAAGGGAAACATTGTTTCTGAAGAGGTATGGAAAATTTAGAGAACAAAATTAGATATGAGAAAAGAGGACCTGGAACGACGACTGTTCCTGTTCTTATTAATATAGTGGGTGGCAGAAGCATCTGCTTTCAAGGTCAAGAAGTAGAATGAGTTTCAAAATGTGCAAAGTTGAAAAGTTTTCAAGAAACTTTGATACTTTCTCTTTATAAATGATATAAAAACTTCGATTTGTTACGATGGTTTTTTACAATTTTACAACCAATTCATCTAATTTAAGAAAACAGATGTATAAATGAAATCCCTCTTTACCTTATTTATTTCAATTTATTTAAAATTAATAATTGCATTAAAATGTGTAAAAGCTTTCGATAAAAACAGTTTGACATTTTCTCAACGAAAGAAAATTTGATCTTTGCGTCGAGTAAAAAATCACTCTGACATATGCAACAGATAAATAGATTTGTTGCTGAGATCCTTCTACTCTTTTTTTCCTTTCGATACTAAATTTTTTTCTAAAAAGCACATTTTTTAAATTCAGTTTTCGCGAATAATTGGTGTTATAAGAACTGGTAGAAAATAAAAAAATCTCCGCAACAGGTAAAATGTACATAATTATTTTTTATCTTGAAAATAAATCTCTTTAGAAAATATTTAGTCTTTATTTAATTAATGATAAATGTTATATGAGACAAGCTTTCGGAGTTTATATTCTAGAAAATTGAATATAAAAATGTTAAAAGCCTGATGTATCTGTTTGCACTCGAGAGTTTGATCAGAGCGAGAGAAGAAAGTATCCTATCCGCAAGAAATATCGTGGTGGTTCCATCAGAGGACTATCAGATCGATTTGAAGCGATGAGTGATAAATGAACGTCCATTTTCAGCACACAAAACCGATCCGAACATGGCCATCGTACAAATAGCCAGGCACTGCAGCAGATCGGCTTTTATCCAGGGTCACTTGATAGAAGCACGAAATCTCACCCGGAAGTCGACTAATATTTTGTTTAAATAACGCGTGCTTGCATTTAAGATATAGTAATATAGAGCATACTCCTAAATCCAAATGAAAATGTCAGCTTTGACTTTCTTCAACCCTCAAAATCACTTTAAAAATTGATAGATTGTCCCTATTTCAATTTTCAAAACAAAGAAAACTTTTACAATTTTTAACACATTCTTAAACTTCAAAAAATTTGCAATTTCTTTAGATCATAAATTTTTGAACTTTCATCGAAATTTGACATTTGCGCCTGCTTCAATTTCAAAACAAAGAATACCTTCTGTAAAAAGGTGGCAGTTTTTTTCTAGAAATGAAATTGCAGAGCATAATTTATCAAAAATCTTGGCACTGGGGCACTTTTCAACGGAGTCTTTGGCAGTGAGAGTTTCAAGCCAACCTTAAGGCGCTTATGAACCTGTGATAAGATTACGAGACTCTCGAGGGTCCACGAATGGCGGAAGCTGGTGAGCTAGGAAGAAATATCCCCCGGATACGAGTTCCTCTCGCGGGGCGTTAGCAGAAGTTGGGTGGGCGAATTTATGGCGGACCGAATCGAACATCATAAATTTCCAGTCTTGAAAATCAAGGAAACTTTCTGCAATGAAATACACTTCCCTTCATAAAAACGTACTTCAGGAGTAATTATCAGAAAATCAAGTGAGCTCATAAAGATCATAAACGAATATAAACTTTGAGTAATAGCATTAATTCCGATTAGATTAATATCTCAAAAGGTACAATATCCTACTTAATAGCTAACCTGTCTACTAAAAATTCGTAAACTAAACTAAATGACGATTTCCTTAGAGAAGAATTTTATTTTATAAATAATTAAAATATAAAAGTGTTAATAAATTCAAGGGAAAGAAACTAATTAAATTGTTTAGTCAAGCGATCGATAATTGTCACTGATTTTTTACTATTTCGATTTTAGTGCCAGCAATGTTTTTTTATAGAGGCCGTTATTTTTATTTTTGGTTTTACGATTTACGTACTACTTCTTTTTTAGTTTTCGTTTCTTCTCCCTTTTTTTCTCGAACGAAGTAATTGAGAAATCTAGATGTGCTCCTTCCAAAATTTATGTCGTTTGGCCCGAACGACCCGATAATCTTCGCCAGGGGATCTAAAATAAATTATATATAAGAGAAAAATCTCGATCCTGATATTTTTTTATCTTTTCAATTTAAACTATTTTAAATGGAATTTCAAATAATTTCATTTTCATGTTAACTGAAGAAGTGACGCAGTTAAATATTCTCTTAGAAAAACGAGTGGAAAAATGTTACATTTCAAAATGTAGGCAAAAGTTTTGTATGGCTTAATGATGCAACCCAGAAAATTCGCATTATTTTCAAAAGAGTTTTCGCTCTGAAACATAAAAAGATGATCGTTTCTGAATGTAGTTACTGCTTACATGATGCGTAAAGAGATAAAATTTTATCTTTAGGATTCACCCAGATTGCATCAAAACATAGTTTAAAATGTCTCTTTTAGGACGCCAAGTTCCCGTTACATTCACAGAAAATCACATCGTATCATTTTAATCGGCAGAAAAATGAGAAATCTAAAGACAAAAGACAGTGAAAATAGAATAAATGATTCACTTCAGATAAAAATAATGACGCTGCAAATACTTGTTCCGAAATGTCGTAAAGGTAATGTCTCTTGTTGAAAAATGACGAAGAAATTAATGTAAAAAATTTCCATCCTTACCATCCGATATGGAAGAAATATAAAATAATATCCCACGATTTACTGCATTACTCAATTAAATCTTTCCACTATGGTAAGCATCAAATTGTATCGAGTGGAAAAATGACGAAGAAATCAATGTAAAAAATTTCCATCCTTACCATCCGATATGGAAGAAATATAAAATAATATCCCACGATTTACTGCATTACTCAATTAAATCTTTCCACTATGGTAAGCATCAAATTGTATCGAGTTTGAAATAAATTTTATCTTAATTTTCCAAGTTTTCTTCATTTTAGCAGCTAGAAAAATCACTGTTTTATCAAATTTGCAGTTTGCAGATTCAAAAAGGACAATAAACAAAATAATTAAAGCAAAAGAACCAAATCCGGGTTAAGGGCCCAAATGCGAATCACTATTATTTATTTATTTTTGCCACAAATAACTAAAATTGAAAACTAAATTTTTGTGAAACGTTTAGCTTAATAAATAAACTGAACATTTCACAAAAATTTAGTTTATAATTATATTTATTTACGGCAAAAGCAATAATGATTCGATTTTGGACCTCTGTTTCGGATTCAGTTCCTTTGGCTTAAATTTTAATTTATAATTTAAAACGTTCCTAATGAATTGCATCTTTATTGCTTCACTAAAAAATCCAAACTCAATTATTCTACAAATTAAAAACGATTCCAAAGTTTCCAGAGTCTCATTTGACAATTGTAGAAGTTTTCTTTGTTTCGAAATTTAAAATGATCGATAATCTTTGGACATTTTATGGGGCACCAAAAGCATCCTCATTTTATCGAACATCAAGTTTACACATTAAGGAAGACTAGAGTTTCAGTAGATTTCCTCCAAAATCGTAAAATTCTTTTTTTTTTTTAGAAATTTTAAATGTTGGCCACTTTGTCGCACTTTAAGTTTATGTCTTCTACAAGGACACTAAAGTGTACCTTTTTTAAGTGCTTCAGATTTTCCTAGAGCTTCAGTGGATAAACTGCAAAATCGTAAAAGTTGTATTTCTTTCCAAAGTTTCTAATATCTCTTCCTAAAGAAAAAAAAACAGAAATAAAATGAAATCCCAAAGGAAAAAAAGTTCTAGCAGAAGTGAAACGTGCATTCAAGTAAACGGAACTCGGTCGCATTTTCTGTAGTAAATCTTTATCGGAGTAGAGTAAATATTTTCTCCGAACTTATCTTAGGGGTGGAAAGCATGTGATTCTTCCCTGGGGGGGTATTTTATGTCGCTATACGCACCAGGTTCAACAGGTAGACGTTGGTCACAGTCCGCATTCGTTTGTTCCTGGCGAGAGTGATCAGCACCACGGAATTTCCAACGACCGAGAGAAGAAAAATGGTCGCATAGAGGGGCACTATCAGATTTTCCAAAAGGTTTCCGTTTCCAGAAGACGTTGTCGTTGTTGATAAGCTGACATTCGACAGATCGGTGGACGTCACCGTGGAAAATCGAGGATACCGATTACTCGCTGCAACGTCCTCGGGCTCATCCACCAGATCGATCGATCTTCGATTCCAGTATCCGAGAGGAATCCGACTTTCCGAGATGTTGCCGCTCGACATCGCTGACACTGTAAAAAAAAAGATCACCAATGAATTTCCAACAAACTGGAAAAATTGGCTACTGAGTTTCAGCGCAAAAACAAATGTTGCGAGTATACATAGATGATGAGGGAATTTTTTGAATTTAGAGTCAGTTGCATTTCCTCTCCAACTCGTTTCACATGTGGAACAATTTTTGCACAATGAAATTTTTTTGGTATTCTGCAATTGGCAAATTCATTAGTCTGGAACAATTCTCTTTGTTTCAGTATAACTACAAATCAGAATATAAAAAATATTTATTCTACTGCGGTAAATTGTGGGAATGTTTAAC
Organism: Euceroptres primus; assembly: GCA_037177015.1. Lineage (NCBI taxonomy): Eukaryota > Metazoa > Arthropoda > Insecta > Hymenoptera > Figitidae > Euceroptres > Euceroptres primus. The sequence goes on from JBAGKK010370437.1 coordinate 52,282, forward strand.
TTTTAAGCAGTTTTTCTGATGATAATTATGATAATACGAAGTTCAAAAGAATGTTTTTTTAAAACTATTAATAACTTCCGAAATAATTAACATTTGGCAATGTCATTCAGCTACTTTTAAAGTTAAAGCTTCACAGAATATTGATTATAGGGATATCAATAATATAATGGAAGTTTTACAGGAGTTTAATCAAATGGGTTGTTGATTTATTTATAAAAAATGCCTCTAAAGTGATTAAAAATGTGAATCATTCTTTGTAAGGATAATTCCAAAGAAATTGTGTTTATATTACGATTTCCTACAGTGGTATTTATCCATAATCAAAAGAATGTAGCGGAATTAAAGTTGTTAGTAGACTTGAACAATTTTTTATGGGTCATAAAGCATATATAAATGCAAATCTGAAATTTTTTACGTTTCCGCTTTGCAAATGATTTCTACACCTTTGGGAACAGGCAGACCAATTTCCTTTCCAGTATAAAAAATTGCATCATGTGCAATAAAAATTCTCATATAAAGTAGAATTTTTTTACAAAATATATTTTTCTTAACTGTACCATTTCTGAAAATTCTAAATTATACGATTTGAATAATAGAATCTCAATATTCCCTTCTTTCAGATAAGTGAAAATTTATTAGAACATAAATTTCTACAGAAATTTTTCCTCAGTAATGTCTCTTTGCTTCTTTTCATTCAAATGCTAATTGGAGCATTTATTGAAATATTGCCATTTTTAAAAGAAAGTGGAATAAAACAAATTTTGAATCCAAGTTAATCTTTCAGAGAGGGAAAATTTACTTATCGAGAAAGGACCTTCTTTCAATATACAAAGAAAGTTAAAGTTATAGGAATTTTATAATGATAAAGTCAATTAAAAGTTTATTTCTTAGCTTTATTTGATTTTCGTTTCAATTATTCTATTTAAAGATGAAAGAAGGCATCCTCGCAAAAAACCTTTCTCTGTCCGTTTATCTCTATTTTTATTACCAAGTCTCACTCCCTACGTAAGAATCACGTGCAGGATGAATCCTTTGTCCTTAAAGGTTGTAAAATCCTTCAAGTTATGATCCTCCATAAGGCGACCTGCAACCAAGAAAGCGAGAAACGTCTTTTAACCCAAAAATTTAAGAAATAAATGGTGAACTTTGGAATTTAAATTTTATGGAAAAGGGAATAAGGAAGAATGTCACAATGAAAGAAGAGAAAATATCGACAAAGAAATTAGTAAGAATAGAAAGGAAATCAAAGCTTGGTTGTAGCATAGAAACTTGGAAAATTACTCCTTAGATCTAAATTCAAATACGAAGATTTGAAGTTAATTTTTGCGACTTCGTACATTCTGAGGAACGACATTTATTTGACTTTTTTATTGACTATTTATTAAACTATTTTATTTTTTCTTATCTGAAATGGAACAATTTTTTTCAAAAATTTAAACATTCATTTGCTTTAAAAAACCTTTTGGCTGTATCAAATGCCTGTACAATAAAATATAAAGCAGTCTTCTGAAAGGAACATTCATTTTCTGTTCAAATTTTTAAAAAGTTCTTAGCTTCTTGCCTTTTTCTTGCTTTTTGTTCTCTTTTCAGTAAAGCAAACATCCGTTTTCATTATTCTTTCTCATATTCTCTCCCTCCGGGGTTAGTTACCTCGAACAAAAAATGTTGAAAACCAACTTTGAAGCAACAAATATTAATTGTAAGCTTCAAAAAAATTGCCGTAAAAACATAGAATATAATCAAATCAAGTTCAACAAATTCTCCAAAGATATTATTTTCGATGAAAAATTTTCTAAAGCAATCAGTACCTGATAAAAATAGTTTTATTATTAATTAAATATTTATAAAGAATGAAAAAATTTTTTGTAAAAATTCTAATCACATGTATTTTGAACGAAGTTTGAAAGTAATCTCAATAAATAATAATTTAAAAAATTACCTGCAACAGATTTTGCTATGAAATTTAATAAGTCCTGCAGATTTGTTTCAGTCAATTCTTGATGGATGAATAAATCCAATCCTAAATTTCAGCAAAAGATAGTAAAAAAATTTTCGATTGAACTAAAATAAAAAATCTGAAAATAAGTTTTCATCGAGAACTTTTTTTCTACCTTTTTGTCTACTCGGGTTGTAAATCTCGAGCTTTGCCCTAGTTCCGTCATGACGTACAATACCGAAATTATTTAATGTATTCTGTTCAAATAGAAACTCTTTTACTTGACTCACCATGAACAATCATGCTTCTTCGAAAAAACAAATTATTGATGCATAAATTCACTCTTCACATCACCCACCATCCAACACTTTTTTCTTTTACTAAATCTTTACTTTTTAACTTTTCTCATTTCTATTTTCAACCATTTAAGTTATATTTAAAAGTAAAATCAAGAACTATTTTATTAAATTTTTATTTAGAACTTTATTTTTGAATTAATCTTTTTTAATTTTATTTACAATCAGACTCAGAAACATTTTAATTGAATTTAAATTGATTAAAATTCTTTATTTTAATTTTAAATCTCCTTAATACTGCTTCTAATGTTATATACTTTAGGTTTCTTAAATTCTTCTATTTTCAACTCCACTTTATCGAACACCCAGCACTTGAATTTTTACAGTAAGTTTATTTGAAAAAAATTAGTTCTGAAATTCGGATAACTTTTCACAAAATAACTGAACGAAATCGGTTCACTGTCCGGCGCTAATTCGTTTTTATCGGTGCCTCGGTGAAAACTTTTGCTTCAAAGAGAAAATACATGTCAAAATTATTAGCAAACTTTCTCGATCAGGGGCGATGCTGTACAAAACTAATTCGATTATCATTAATCGTGATAATTCAATCTACTTTCAAATTGAAGTAAGAAAAAATAAAAACCTTATAAAATTTATACAATAATTTTGACTGAAAACTGCTTCGGACAAACTGAAACATTATTAAATTAATTTAAAACTATTAAAATAAAGTAATAATAAAATAATTAATAAAAAAATAATAATTGTTCCTTCTCTGCAACTCAAGTCAGTTTTAATAATATCCTTTTTTCAAAAATAATTATTGTTCCTTCTCTTAAACACAAGTCAGTTTTAATAATATCCTTTTTTCAAAAATAATTATTGTTCTTTCTCTTCAACTCAAGTCAGTTTTAAAAATATGCTTTTTTCCAGCGACCTTTTAAAAAAGTATTATATTTTTTAAAAAATTTTTTGCATTTTATGATTTAAAAAAAAACGTTAACGACCATGGCCGCCTGTCACCTTCATTAAATGTTACAAAGTTCAGAAACTTGGGCAAACGAATGAGGCAAACGACGGCAAAAGCCAGAGAAAATGAAAAGTCGTTGAACAACGACAAAGAGACGTCCAGTACTTTGGTCTCCAAAGACCAAACTTGAGAGGTTTCTAGAGACCAAGATGAGTCATAAACTTCCTCGAAATACTTCAAAGGAATTATCCTTAATTTCATACTAGGCGCATAACTCCCAAAATTAATTTGAGAAAGTTTTTGAAAAAAGAAGAAAAACAGAAATCTGGTTTCTGGGAAGATTTAATGCCTCATTGGCATCAGTTCTAATCAGACTGAACCTCAGGTTCGGATTCAATTTATAAGTTTTATCGTCCAAGTTTGCTTGCAGAAAAGAAAAATTAGACTAAACGAAACAGAAAGTGATAACATTTTTTGTAAGAAGAACATATTTGAATGTGGAAAAAAATAATAACAACATAAAGCTTTAGTTAAAAACTAAAAATCTTTTTCTAACATAAATTTAGTTAAATTTAAATGTAGTAGTTTCAAAAAGGGCACTGAAGTGTGTAATTAGAAGGACTTGAAATATTCTTAGAGTTTCAGGAGATTTCTTTGAAAATTGTAAAAGTTTTCTGTGTTAAGAAAATTCTACTAGTCTCCATTTTGTCTAATTTAAAGTTTATAATTTTAAAATTGGGAGGACTTTAGATCTTCCTTTATTTCAAAAGATATCAACTAAAAATTTCCATTATTTTCAATTAAAAATTTCCAAAAATTAAAATAAAGTGAATAAAAATTTAAACTAGAAAATTTCCCCTGGACTTTAATTTAACAATTAAAAATTCCTGATTCTTTTTTAATTAAATTTAATTTTTAAACCTTTTTTTTTAAGTGAAATGAATTCCGAGTATTTTCGAGGCATTACCGATATCGAATTTCCCGTTTTGACAAATTTTCGAAAAGTTTGAAATAAAATAACATTTCGAAATATTTGCTTTTTTCAGTAGTATAGCTCAACGTAGACTCAGACGAAATGCGCGCGCGACGAATTCTGGCCGCCGACTAAAGTCGACGTGAATCGTCTGCTACGTCTAACCACCCTCTACCCTTTTCCCCTACAAATAACCAACCCCCACCCCCCTCCCTTGTCCTATCGCTCTCGACGAGTGTTTAAAATTATCACCGAACCGAGACACGACGAAAAATATCGTTTACGGTTTCAGCGATAAATCATCGTCTCCACCTCCTGTGATTGTATCAAATTGGACTTTTAACGAAATTTCGAACGTGATTCATTAGTGTAAACAACCTTCGTATTTCGGTTTAAATGGAAATATGACCGGATCGAATAACGAATAATAATCTGTCACGTTGAGAGAGGTCAAATCTTCTACGAGACTTAAGACCTGATAAATTTATTCACACGAGTAAATTACAGGAATTTTGAGGCGAATGAAAGTCTTATCAAAATTGAGATTTGAGAATGCATAAAAAAATGATTATTGTGATTTTCGTACTTGATAGCCTTGTTTGCAGGAATTCTTTTGTTACAATAGTGAACTATTTTTAAAAAATGATGATGAAGGCAACTTTAAAAAAAGGTTGATACAATAATGGATCAAACAAAAAAATTACTTGATAGCACATTATTATTTGAACTAAACAAATTTTCTTTAATCAAACGAAATTTATTGAAATTTATTGAATTTAATAAATTTTTTGTTTAAAATTTTTAAAAATAAATAAATTAAATTTAAAAGAATTGAAGTTACTGATTACCTGATTAAAAGAGTCACATATCATATTGAAAAAACACTTCACTCGTTGTAAAGGGAAAATGAGGTCGAATATTTCCTGTTCATTAATGCGCAAATGGCACTTTTCTTAATGAGGATGATAATGACGTGGAATGAATGGTTAAAAGAAATCGTTACTTGAACTGAATTACTCTCTCATAAAGTCATATCAGTTTCATTAACTTTCTATAATAAGATTTCTCACCCAAATGTAAAGTTCGAACGATTTAACATTTCTGAAGTTTCTTTTTTCTACATTTTCTTGCAATTTCAATTAGTTCTACCATTTCTGATGCAAAAAGCGAATCAAGTATTTTTGTCAAGTGATGTTTAGAGTTTAGAGACTTGCAGAAAGCATTTAAACAGTACTTAATTAAAATTTAATTACAGGAGTGAGTTGCAGGTGTTCAGGGAGTAATAAATTTTCAAGTAGAGTGAAATGTTTGTATGTTGAGTAAAATAACCAGTATAATATCCGTTGCTCTCAACGGATCGATTGAAACGATCAGTTTTCAGCAACAGTGAACTCGAACAGAAACATTAATTGCTCTAGGTATTCCATGCCATTATTGAAATACCTTAACATCGAGATTAAATTCTACGATCACGAGAGCTTAAATATTTACTTTTTTTCTCTTCATTACCTTTGAGTTCTGCAGATATTAATTTCCGAGTTAGGTTATTCACAAGTTTGACGAGATCTCTGTAGTTTCAACCCAAACACAAAATCCATCTAGTCTTTATGGAACGTAAAACATGTTTATAGTAATAAAGTTGATCTCAATCATTATCAAAATAACTGTTATAAATATCAGGAATTATGAATTTGTAATAAATGAAAATTGTTAATTGTTAATGAAAAGAAAATTAAAGTTTAAAAAATCGAATGAGAATTTCGACGAATCTCTGAATGGTACACGTGATAGCCAGAGGTAATATACAACTACCCTCGAATTTCAGATCAGTAGGTAACAGGATGTGGTGAGCGTGAGGTTGGTTAGTTTTGCAAAAAGAGCGATTTACGGGAAATTAACTCTGGCTCTTTCCGTACCACTGATAACGTTCAGAAAAAAAAATGGAAAAAGATTTACGCTTGTGACTTTGCGGTTCAATGTTCTATTTTAATATTCTATATTAATGTTCTATTCTAACATTTAACCTATTTTTAATTTCATCAATTTAATGGTTTAGTAAACAAGGAAACAAACTTCGTTTTCTCTCAATAAGATAAGTTCATTACTCCGCAAATGGCATCAGAGATACTGAATTTAGAGACTAAAAGTGTTTACAAAGTTTGAAAAGATTCTGTCAAAAATTGAAAAAGTTTTCTTTATTTAGAAATTTCAAATAGTCGCAATTTTATTAAAATGTAGGCTTATGACTGAAAAGGGCATCTAGATAAATTAATTCAAAAACAAAAAGGGCTTATAAAGTTTGAAAAGATTCTATTAAAAATGAAAAAAGTTTTCTTTTTTACGAAATTTAAAACTGTCGCTATTGTGATGAATAAAATTTATAAAGTATATCAAAATGATTTATGTATGACAGTTGCGAGCACGTTACTCAACCCTGTTCGTACAAATACAAATACAAATACAAATTAGTCGCACTGAAACAAACAAGACAAATATAGATACAGAGACAGGAATTTCTGTAACTGACACCAGGATTGATATCTTGGGGCGTGTGAGAATTTTACTCACTCCCACCCCTGTTACTACCCAGTTTCCATTTGCTCTGTGAGTGAAACAAAACCATTATTCTGTCTTCCTCTCGCTTTCAAAAGACCTCCAAGCATGCACGGATCCCTTTTGCCAGACGCTGCTTTTCCTCTCGACTCGATTAACAAGTGAGCCCATCAGTAACATGGCTCTGCGTTTAGCACGAACACCTGTCAGAAAAGTAAGTCAATGGTTGCCGACTATTATCGCATGGTTAATGACATCAGGATTTGATAAGGGATACGGAAAAGGGGTTGGTTAATGAATGATTACGATGAGATTCAACTGACGAATTAGCTATCAGGCTTTAATCATCCAGAAACTGCTTTAAAGGTCGCGAAAGATCACGCGACAGTGCTTTCTAGAATCTATCCTAAAACTGAAGATTAAATTTCTAATCATCTGAATCACTGAGGACGTGATAGCTGAAGGACACCTGTGCCCTGTCCCCAAGTTTCAGAAAAATTCATTGATAATTGTAAAAGTTTTCTTTGTTTTGAAAACTAAACCGACTATCATTTTTCTGAATTTCAAATTACAAACGTAAACAAAGTACGAATCTGTATATTTTGACGAACTTAACATTATCCTAAAGATTCAGAAAAAAATAAGGAAAAATGGGGGAAGTTTTTTTTGTTCCGAAAATTAAAACGACCTCTATTTTGTTGAGTTTCAAGTTATCCATGGCAAAAAGAATGAATCTGCATAATTTGACAAAATTAACATTATCCTAAAGTTTCAGCTGGTTTGATAAAGAATTTGGAAACTTTTCTTTGTAGGTACACTTTTCAAATTATAATATAATTTTTGTCTTGGTCAAGTGACCTTGAAAGTCTTAAGGCTACAGGATGAATTTAAGTACCCTGCGATTACGAGATGAACCTGACTTTACGCACTTTATACCAGATCATAAAAGTGAGCTGCTCTTCGAAAACTTCTTTATGACCCCCGAATTCTCTGCTTTTAACGAAACCTGGGCGATGAACCAGCAACGGACGTTTTTCGTGGAATACTAAAAAAAAAAGTAAAAAGTTCAAGTGAAAACTTTAAAAGCCACTCTACTAACTTTTCAGGTAATCCTCAAGCATCTTAATTGAACATAAAATCCCTAAATTCGAAATCAAGTTCTAGTGAAAAGAAATTCTTTACAGTTAATACCCTTTTCCGATAATATAAAAGGGTGCTTAAGACTGAAGATTTACTTAAAGATTCATGTGGATTAAAAGTAAATTAGAGGGTAAGAAATTTTATTTTATTTTTTTCTAATTTTTCAATTTTAATGACTCATAATGAATAATCTGTTGATACGTATGACTTCCAACTTACAGATTAAATTAATGGCATCGTTTTTCACATATATAAAATGTGTAAAACAATTCATACAATACAATTAGTGAGATAAAAAATAGTTTGCCAAGTGAAATATACTACTTTTTTAAAATAAAGAAAAATAATTATAAGTTTTGCGAATGAAGTTTTCTTTAATTTGGCCAACTTTTTCCATGTGCCATGTTTTTGTTGGGATTAAAACCCCCTATGATTTAATCCGAGTATATCCGGGGTAAGGAGCCGGGCATTTTTATCCTTTATAAATTAATAATGACCAAACATATTAACATATGGACAATTCTTTTGTTGGTTACGTTACAGTTTCACACATATTTTTCGAAGTAACTTTTTTTGTTTATTTTTTTGGATATTCGAGTTTTAGTTTATTCAAAGGCACTAAAGGTAAAGTACTATAATTTTTAGTGATTGAATGACTAATTTAAAAGCAGCATCCCTAAACACTAAAAATCAACCTACAAGAAAAAATCTGCGAAAATCTGTAAAAATATTCTCTGTCGCCTTAATTCATATTTTTTTTACCCAGAGAATGGAGGTAAATTTCATCCTTGCACTGTTTTAAATGAACGTAAATTTAATTCATTTTTAATATTCGAATATAAATAATCTTTAAAGAAAACTTAGTATTCCTTCAATTTAATTTGAATGAATATACAGAATATATTAAAATTATAAATTAATGCTCATTAATATAAATATTAATAAATTTATATTAAATTTGATATACTTTTATATTAAAATTAATATTCGAATAATATTTTAATAAAATCTAATTATTATTGTAATTTGTTATTACCAAAAACACTTCGTGTTCAAAAACTCCGCCAAGTCACTATCCTTATTAATAAACGTAATTAAATTTGTGAAATGGATAAAAGGGCTAAGTACATTATATATAATATATCATCTCGCATTATCTCCCGGCGATAAAATTGACAAGCTGATGCAGAGATAAATTAGTTAATGACCCAATTTTTAGTAAGACTTTAATGCTCATAATATGCGAAGTTTCCTGCAAAAAGCCTTTTTCCACTTTAGGGAAAATTAAATTATTTTTTGTAGATAAAACCATTATTTCCCCTAAAGATTTTTTTTCGATTTATATAGAAAATTATTTTTCATTTTAAGGACAATAATTGAACTTTTTGTTATATAATATTAATAATAAATATTAATATTACTAATAATAAATATTAATATTACTAATAATAAATATTAATATTAATAATAATAAATATTAATATTACTAATAATAAATATTAATGTTACTAATAATAAATATTAATGTTACTAATAATACTAATCCAAATCCTTCTATTGACTTTTCGAGATTTTCCATTATTTCTTTTAATTCATAGGATTTTTTCCCAATATCCTGGGAGTTTTCCCTGTAAATTTTCTTTTTAGGAATTTCTTGGAAATAAAATTTTAACTCGCAGGAAATTCTTGGGAATTTCTCGGGAATCAAATTTTCAGTGCAACTTGTAGGCAATTTCCAGAACATATCGGGAATCTTCTAGGAAATTCTTTGCAGTTTCCCTGGAATAAAGTTCCCGGCGAAATTTTCAGGAAAATAAGGTAAAATTTCCAGTAAAAACTCCCGGAAAAATTCCTGAAAATTTCTTGGCTGTAAAATTTCCGGGGAGACTCCCAGGAAATTTTATTTCATCCCTAAACATGAATTTCTGAAAAATTCTGAGAAAGGTTTCCCGAGAGTTTCCCAGGAGTTTCAACCTCTTTTTCAAAGGGTATAGAAATTTTTTAAAATAAAAAAATGATTTTTCCGTTTCACAAGGATTAACTTAAATCACTCTCGGTCCGTTAACTCCTGTAATGGTAATGGAAAGGCAGCTTGAAAGGGTATGTTACCGGCGAACAGAAACTTCGGTCAGGTTGCGTAACTGGGGAGAATTAGTTAAGGTGATTAGCTGGTGGCCTTTTGTATGGTGTTACAGGCTCCATAGAGAAACAACAAGGGCGTCCCGACGGTGCTATAAAATCCAGCGTATTTGGGAAATGGCGGTAGTCGTAAAATTTTTTTGACACATCCCAAGAGTCTCTTAATTTGCGAGAGAAAATCCTCCCTCAAAAACGAGGCGAGAAGTCGAGCAAAAGCAGCCCTTAAGATTCGATGGAACCACCTTTCCAATCCGATACATTTCACGTCAGGAATGAAGAAGTTAAGAAATTGGATTGAAGGGTTTTTTCTTGTAAAAGGATAGAAAAAAGAGGAGATGAAAAAGACGATCACCCTAAGGAGGCGCAAAAATTATATTTGAATCTTATTTTTTATCTCAGTGGTTTTCATTTTTTTGAGCGATTTTAAAATTAATTTGCTTAATAAAAAGTAAAGAGAGTTTTCTCAATATCCTGTGCATTTGTTATTTTATTATTTTTATAGTTATAAACTATTACATTTTTAAATTCTTATTTGAATAATCAATGAATTACGCAAATATAATAAGCAAAATAAGTTAGATTAAATTCGTTTGAAATAGTGGGATTCATAAAAAAGCAATTTTAAAGGTTAAAAAGTAATTTTTCATGTATTCCCAAACTGTCAGATGAAGTGAAAAAGATGTCTCTTTAAAGATGGGGATTCCCCTCTTCATTTTGCTACAACTCTGAGGAAAATCTAGAAAAAACGTAATGCTCTAATATAAAGTCGGCAGACGTTTTATTCCCGAGAGAAAGAGAAAGAATTCTTGAAAGGGTACATTTTATTACGAATCGAATGTCTAAAGCCCGGAATAATGACACGATACAAATTGCTGCAAAATGAACGAAAATAATAAGGAGAACATTTTACAAAAATAAAAAATAAAAACATCTAATAGTAAATAAATTTTAATTATTTTTGGTCTTTTACGGCTATTAATACAAATTTTATTTCATCGGAGGAGAAAAAAATTAAAGGCCAAAAACAATTAAAATTTATGTAATATACTAAAACGGCAAAAATAATCAACATCTAATAGTTTTTATTTTTTTTAATAAAAAATTTTTTTTTTTAAGTAAATAAAGGTTTTTATTTATTTTTTATTTAAAATTGTAAATTATTTTAGAACCGAAATCAAAATTGATTTTTTCTAATGGAGATAGAATATGATTTTGATTTCATAAAAGGTGAAATATATGATGATAGATATAAATGCGAAGAACTCGAGGAGAAATTGGGAGTTGGGGGCAGAAATTTCGCCCACATGCCAATATTCCTGCTCGAAGCATAGCTATTATTCCCGAATTATTTCATGACTTACGATGCCATTTCCGGTTCAACTGGAAACTTGTCCCATAGTTTGGCTTCCAGATTCAGATTCGAATTTTGGGTCGAATTTTCTCACTTTACCTTCTTTTTGCAAAAATAAAAATTAAAAATATACGAATACAAATATTCAACAGGAATAAAAAAAGTTGAATTAAAACAAAATCTGTGACTTTCGTTTCGAATAAAATTACATTCTATAAAGAATATTAATAAAAGGGAACGTACCATTTTTAAAATAATTTTCAAATGATTCATTAAGAAATGTTAATTCTTAATCAAAGAAATATTTCATACAGAGACATTAAGCCCCCCACTTTGGTACCCAAGTTCATTTTTCGATCATGAACGGTTCTTAGTCGGCCAAAAAAAATCAATTTAAAATTTTATTTTCATCACAGGAAATAGACGATTTTCCAAAAAAAAAAATAAAGGACAACCAAATGGGACAACTTCTCAACGAGAAACAGTAGAAAATGATCCTGGAAAGATAAACCTCAACCTCTAAGAACAAAATAAATTGAACATTTTTCGATCATTGAGTCCTCGGAAGTCCTTTGATAAAATTCAGTAGATTGAGGGAGTATAAGTGAATCCAGAAATGACCGAAAATGAAGCAAAAAACGGGAATAAGGATTATTTAGTTGACAAGCTTCAGGAAAGCAAGGATTCGGACAGGTGCGTAGGAGGGCAAAAAATGATGCTCCAAGACCTTTTATCACTCGAGACAATATAATTTCTAATAACTTAGCAAAGTATATAAACTTTCT
>JBAGKK010370438.1:0-39224 GCA_037177015.1 Euceroptres primus
AAGTCAAGTGCGCTAAAAATCACCTTTTACACAAGTATCGAACAGTATTTTATACCACGAGAGCCGAAAAATCACGTTAAAGTTGAGATTTTGAGGTTAGAGTGGTATAAAGGTATTTTTATTAATTTAAAAATTAATAAAAAATTTTTGTATAATATCATTTATAAAGTAAGTCATAAATGCCTTCAGTTCGCTTCATTTGGTATGTCTATTTGAACAAAAAAAATTGAAAAAGTAAAGGCAACAGGAAGGCATTTATTTTAATGAGTTTCAATGTACGTTGCTTCCTGGGTGAAAAACTAAATAAGTATATTAAAAACATTCGCTGAATGTATACTTACAAAAGTGCGATTCAATGATGGTGATAATTTTTATCAGAAATATAGTTATTTTTAAACCCTATGCTTTTATTTTTATGTAAAATGGAAAAATGTACTGTACAATACTATTTGAATGAATTTGATTAAAAATAAGCTTGTTAGAAAAAATATTAGTTAATTAAAAATTTGTTAATTAACAAATTTGTCAATTTAATTGGGTTTTAATAAAAACCAAGCAAACAGAATTGTATATAATATTTTAAAGAATAAAAAAAGCTATCAATGATGAAGAATATCAAAATTAAAATTTTTTTCTAAAGCGCAAGAAAAAATACAAAATCTCAAATAACTAATGTTAAATAAAGATTCAACTATTTTTTTCTAAATTGCAATTAGATTTCTCTTTTAAAATTTGTTATATTTAACAATGTGATTACTTTCCTCGATTTTACAAACTATTTCAAAAATTATTAAACTTTGAAATGCAATAAGGAGAGAATATCCTTTAAAATCATATGTAAAGGTAAAGATAAAATATTAAACGACAGTTTTCAATTTTGGAAGAACATTTTTTGAAAACTTGGGTTTCAACGTTGTTGAAATACTTGTCTGTCAGAATCGTATAGATTTTTCGGGTTGTACTGAATAGTCTATTCATTCGAATGAGCAGAGGTACTTTCTAAACTATTTCTTGAAAAACTGAACAAAAAAAAACCTTCTCTATACATATTTGCTTATTCTGTCTATATGTTTATTCTTTTCCTCATTTCGACATAATTTATTCTCGAGCTCTATGCAGTTCGTGTGTGTACCCAAGATAGAATAGATGATCTGCTTCCAAAGCGAAATAAATTCATAGAGGTGCAAACATATGTAAAACACAGTCAAGTTCACATATAAACTTTCAGCGACGATATTCAAATATCTGTGTACACATTGTAAATCACTCAGATACCTACATACAGGCCCGTTATTCAGATAAAAACAAAGATCTTATAATCATCACACTTGAAATCAGGAAAGAAAAGAAATTCTTTCTTTATTCAAGTATATTTTCATTCTGATGTTAATCTATGCATTTGCAAATTAGTTTATCACATTTTAATATGGAACTTCATATAATCAATGTAATTTCTAATTTAATTTACAGTTTACGATATTTAAATTTCAATAAGATTTCTTAAAACTATTTCTATATCATTTGAAACCTATTTTTCTAACCCACTAAATATACATTTCACCTAAAAGAAAAAAGCTGCAGAAACGAATTTTAGAGAAGAAAATTGTTGCCGTTGTTATCTTGTTATCTGTCTTATTGTCTTTCCAGTTTTCCCGAAAGACTATGATGTTGTGAGGAGGGTTATTTTTTCTGGTTTTAGGAAGCCATGCTTGTCAGAATGACGAATCAGGTCTGTTCATCAGAGTCTGTATAAAGGGGTGAGATGGATTGAGGATTTCAAGAAGTCTCGAAGAAAAATGAGGATGACCAAAATGTGTCTGCAAAGCCTCAGCTTTCTCGACTTGCTCAATGAAGTGAAACTGTGGCAAAGTTGATAATTGGATACGTCGGCATCAGGTAACGAAAACTCGTCTTTAACAGGGTCAGAAAGGTTGGTCGTGTGAACATGTTATAGTCGTTAACAGATTCAGTTTCCTTGATATAAATAGAATGAAACACTGTTTAAAGCATTTACTATACCAACACTGTGGATGAAATGATTTTTTATCTAAGTAGCTCATTAATTTTATCTAAAATAATTTATTGTGTTACTTTTTAATGAATCATTTTAGTCTCTAGGGCGCTTTCCTAGTTTTAATCTTTTTGTGAGATAAACATCATTTATCTTGAAAGATAAGCTACTTCGTCATTTATATTATTCAGTGTCATGTAGTGTCATCCAGTGCTGGGGGTTAAAGGATTAAAAGGGCTCATAAAGACTTTTCCTAAGTACATGTACACCAGTCATAGTAGTTTAAATATAAACAGCATTATAATAGTTGACTAAGATAAGTGTTGTACATGAAGGAACTTAAACCACTTTAACAGAGAAATTAAGGAGTTCATTTTCCCAATTTACTGCACCTGGCAGAGATCTTTTTAACGAGGTTGAATGTCCCGCCAATCTTTGGGGAGTTAACTACCAGGGCGGAAAATAATGATCCATTTACGCGCCAAATGTTACTAATAAATCTTTCCTTTTTTTATAAAACATCACACTTTTAGTTAAATAAAATTTATTCTTCTATAAATATTTTAATTCTATTGAAAATTGTCTTTTTAAGGGCATTTGATACATAATGACGTCACAAATTACCGACCGTTCCTTAATTATATTTATTATCAGAGAAAAAATTTATTATTAGAGATTTATTATTAGAGAAAAGCAAATATAGAGCTGAAATTTTCGAAAATGATAAAGAATCATTGAGGCATCGACGTCTGGTGAGTTTCAGTTTTTATTTTGACAACAGTTATTTTTCAAAATTTAGTGTTGCTTCGTAATTGCCAAGCATTTTGATTTAAAAAAATTTACTGTAACCTAGGTGGTGCCCTTGTCCTTTTTAAAGTTTCTTTCTGCTTTGACAGCATCGCACTCTCACCTCGATTATACTCAGCGACTTTAAACGTTTGATTATCACAAATTATGATTTCGTATTACCAAATTACGATAATAATTACAAATACGATTTCGCATATATTTTCATTAGCCTCATTTATGATAACATCGATGTTGTCTTCTCTAGTTAGCTGCAAATGAACCAGAAATTAGTAATAAACGAAAATATCTCAGGTTATCATGTGCAATCACGCCATCAACCACTTGGGATTCAAGGTGAACACAATCTAATTAAAAAAACAACCTTCCGCTCAATACAGAAATTGAAGCACACCAGACATCGATGCCCTCTTATATTCCTTATTTTTTTCTAAATTTTCAGCCCTATGTATGTATCACATTCCTTGAATATATAGATATGGAATATCTTTATATTTATTATTTATATATATCTTTATATATAGATATGGAATATTTTTATATTCAGCGGGTTTATTAGTAGAGAAAGGCATTTTTCAGCCCATCGATGCCCAATTATATTCCTTATTTTTTTCTAAATTTTCAACCCTATGTATGTATCACATTCCCTGAATATATAGATATGGAATATCTTTATATTCAGTGGGTTTATTAGTAGAGAAAGCAAATTTTCAGCCTTTCTCTACTAATAAACTCGCTGAATATAAAGATATTCCATATCTTTATATTCAGGGAATGTGATACATTATGAATTCATATTATGAAAAGGAGGGTTCTAAAGCCCTTTTAAAATAATTTAAAATAAAATTTAACTTCTTTTACACAATAAAGTTTTTACCGCAGTTGACATCAATGCTTCGTTGTCTTTTATCGTTTTCCAAAATTAACAATTGATTTAATTATCACTTTAATTATAAGTCCACCGAATGTAATTTTTTAAATATGACCGCTAATTCCATTATGACGACTATGACACAAGTTTTATCTGGTTTTATATTCGGTAGACATTATTAAAATAATTAATGTATCCATTTGAAATTTTGAGAAATGATAAAAGACATAACGGAGTATTGATGTCAACTGCGGTACAAATTTTATTTTGTAAAATAAAAGATCAATTCAATCATTTTAAATTATTTTAAAAGGGCATTAGGACCCTCATTCGCATAAGATGAATTCATAATTTATCACATTAATTGAATATAAAGCTATGGAATTCTTTATATTCATCGGGTTTATTAGTAGAGAAATGTAATTATAGGGCTGAAACTTTGGGAAATAATAAGGAATATATGAGAGCATTAGGTAGGGTGGTCCAAAAATGGATTAGAACATTTTCTTCTTCGAATTTTCAAGTTCTCATCCCTCAAATTTGTTCGAATCCACAAAAAAATAAATGCGTTTAAAAAAATGATATTTAGAGGGTCCGCAAGACTCTTGAACTTTAATACGTATTTCCCATAAAAAAGACGTTTTTTTAAATTTTATTCAGAATCATCAATATGTATTAGGTGAACCGAGTTGAAAGTCAACATTTCTCTTCACAATTAGCCACAGAATACGAACCAAAAATTACTATTTAAATATCACTCACATAATTCTGTTTTATAGGGTCCTAAAAAAACCCCATAAGTGAAAAATTATGTTTTGCGAGTTTTTGGCTCTAAATATGATTATTTTGCGGTATTTTTTTAGCACAAATTGTTCCTGGCTCTAATTATGATTATTTTGCGGTATATTTTTAGCAGAAATTGTTCCCTAAGTCCCTCATAAAATATTACTTTCTACTGATAATTAGATGTTTATATAAATTGTTTAAACAATTTATTATTATTTATAGCAATTTTCTCTTAGAATAGAGTTCAAAAGTCGCGTTTTTTTCGAATTTTTAAACATTTTCTCAACTTTTCAGTCAGAGCGAGGCAATAATCAATTAAATTCAGCAGAAATAATTGTTCAAACAATTTATTATTATTTATAACAATATTCTCTTAGAATAATGCCAGAAAGATGTGGTTTTTTTCTAAAATTTTCCACTTTTTGTCCACTTTTCAATTAGAGAGAGGTGATAAATAATTTAACAGAACAAAAATAATTGTTAAAACAATTTATCATTATTTTAGTAATATTCTCTTTGAATAATGCTAGAATGTTGCGGTTTTCTCTGTTATATGAAACGTTTTGTCCACTTTTCACTTAGTGAGGTAATAATTAATGCAAGTTAACAAACATAATTATTTAAACAATTGATTATTGTTTATAACGTACTTCTCTTAGAGTTATGCTAGAAAGTTGCGCTGATAGTAAAATGTGTGCAATTCTAAATTTTTCTTTTACACTTTGCAATAAACTTCGTGCTGTTACTAAAAACAAAATTTTTGCAAGTCATTTATAGACCCACTCCTCTCATCTACTCCTAATTATTCCATCCTTTGTTTTTATCCTCTCTCTCTCTGCCTTTTTATTTAAATTAATATTTGTAATACATTAGCGAAAGAGTAAAAACACTTCACTTCAAAAAAAAAATAAAGTACTATTTAAAAAATGATTCTTGTTGATGTTCATTTATTATTTGTTCATAACTAAAAAGTCAAATCAAAACTAAAGATTTGAGAAAAAAGCACAACTTTCTAGAATTACCATAAGAGAAGATAGTTATGAACAATAATCAATTGTTTCAATAATTATTTTAGTTAGCTTGCATTAATTATTACCTCAATAAGTGAAAAGTTGAATATTTCAGAAAAAACTGCAACTTTCTAGCATTACCATAGGAGCATATAATTATAAATAATAATAATTAGTTTAAATAATTTTATGTTTGTTAAATTGCATTAATTACTAACTCATTTTAAGCGAAAATTGGACGAAAAGTTGAATATTTCAGGAAAAAACCGCAACTTTTTAGCATTATTCAAAGAGAATATTATTATAAATAATAACAAATTGTTTAAACAATTATTTTTGTTAACTTGAATTAAGTATTACCTCTCTCTAATTGAAAAGTGGACAAAAAGTGGAAAATTTTAGAAAAAACCGCAACTTTCTAGAATTATTCTAAGAAAATATTGTTATAAATAATAAGAAATTGTTAAATTAATTATTTTTGTTAATTATAATTGATTATTGCCTTGATCTAACTGAAAAGTTGAAAAAATGTTGAAAAATTCGAAAAAAAACCGCGACTTTCCAACTTTATGCTATGAGAAAATTGCTATAAACAATAATAAATTGTTCAAACAATTTACTTAAACATCAAATTATCAGTATAAAGTAGTATTTTATGTGTTAGAAACAATTTGTAATAAAAAACCACAAAAAAGTAATAATTAGCGTCAAAAACTCGCAAAACACAATTTTGCACATATGGGATTTTTTTGGGACCCTATAAAAGAGACTTATGAGAGTGATATGTAAAAAGTAATTGTGGATTCGTATTCTATGGCTAATTGTGAAGAGAAATGTTGAGTTTTAACTCGATTCACCTAATATTGACGATTCTGATTAAAATTTACAAAAACGTCTTTTTTTCTTATGAGAAATACGTGTTAAACTTCATGGGGCTTGCGGAACCTCTGAATATCATTTTTTTAAAACATTTTTTAAAAATAGGATTGCCGAATATTTTTTATACCCTGTCGGTAATTCGTGACATCATAACGTATCACACGCTCTTAAAGCAGAAAGAAATTTTAGAAAAGGACAAGGGCGTTACCTAGGTTGCATGAGATTTTTGTAATAAAAATGCTTGCCAATTACGAGGCAACACTAAATTTTGAAAAACAATTTTTTTTTTAAATAAAAACTGAAACTCACCAGATATCGGAGCCTCAATATATTCTTTATCATTTCCCAAAATTTCAAAGCTATGTTTGCATTTCTTTAATAATAAACCCGCTGAATGTAAATAAGGAACTGTCGGTAATTTGTGACTTCATTATATACCAAATGCGCTTAAGGGTATTTGACACATAATATGACGTCACGAATTACCAACCGATTTTTTATTTACATTCGACGGGTTTATTAAGAGAGAAATGCAAATATAATGCTGAAATTTTGGGAAATAATAAGGAATATATTTAGGCATCAATGTCTGGCGCGTTTCAGTTTTTATTTCGAAAAAAAAGTTTCAAAAATAATTTTTTTTTTCAAAATAAAAATTGAAATGCACCATACATCGATTCCTTGATATATTCCTTATTATTTCCTCAAATTTCAGCATTATATTTGCATTTTTCTATCAATAAACCCGTTGGATATAGATAAAAAATCGGTCGGTAATTCGTGACATCATTATGTATCAAATGCCCTTAATATGATGTGATAACTTGCTTGACAATTCTTAGAAAGTAATTCACCAAGGGTCCTGAATAGTTTCAAAAGGGAAGTTTGGAAAGGGTGCGAGGAATTTACTTGAAGCGTTCACAGCGATTCGTTGGCCAACATTATGGTTTGCAATCTCTCCCGGGAAGACGAAGTTTAAATTGTTTTCAAAACACAAGACCTTGCGCTATGTGAGTGCTGCTGCAGTTAATCTAATCGTTGCTTTCCGCTCCGCAAACATAAGTACTCGCGAGAATTCTCCCATTCGGTTTCCTGACCCGCGAAATAATGCAAAATAAGGTTTTACTTATACTTCTTCAGTTCACAATTTAACGAGATGGCAAATTAAATATTCCGAGAAATTTAACTTGAATTTTCACAGTTTGTAAATTTCAGTTTTATTTTGAATCTGGCGCACATTCTAGCTTCGACAAATAAAATAAAATGATGGATTAATTTTTCTGTAGTTGTTAAAAGAAGCTTAAATTATTTTCGCCACATAATAATGATATTTAAGGGAGCACGTTTCTTATTTATAATTTTAATTTTTTGAAGTGATTCTGAAGCATGGCAAATTTTTTGAATATTTGTAAATGATCTGAGTATCTGAATTGAAACATCGTTTTAAAATTGAGTAGAGAATTCATGTGCGGGAAAAGTGCGAAGTAAAATAAAAAATTGAACTACAATTCATCACTCGAGTCAAGGTATCTCATATCCTATCGGCATATTGACATGCGGTTATGCTTCATTGCGGTATTTGCCACGACGGGGGTTCCCCATTCCAGATTGGCTCAACTGTCCGTGAAATGGTGCTATAAAGCAATGACGGCTCTCGCAATCGGTTACTCCGAGCTTCAGGGGTTTTGCTTGCGATTTGGAAATCATTGCGTTCCGCTCACTTCGTATCGTTCATGCATATCCCATGCCTAATGTACATTTGCTTCTAGAGACACATTATGTGTACCAATAATATGAAACGAATTAGAAAATTAACATCTACAATATAAAATTCAGTTTAATATTAAATTTTGAGTTAATTTTTGCCACATTAAATTCATATACATTGTTAGAAAATTCTTGAAATTTCAACCACTTTTCATTGACTGTGATTGAAAATTCATTTACTGTGGTTGAAATTTCATTTACTGTGGTTGAAAACTCAATTACTTTTGTTGGCCTTGAGTGCATATGGGTGAAAATCAAAAAGTTATCAATATCTTGTCCTTTGGAATATTATTCGCTTATATATGAAGAAATTATTGTTTTAATTAGACAGTTTCATTAACCGTTTGACTCCCGCTTACACAAATATGGGTCAGGGCACATAACTCTAGCACTAGTCAACCATTTTTGTTCAAACAAATTTTGAAAAATGTATCTTTTCAGAATCCATTGAATGAGCCGTGTTACAGTTCTTTATATTTTGCGATCACCGATAAATTCGCAAAAAACTGCAGTAAAATGATCATGTTTAGGGCTTAGTGTTGGAGATACCGTTCAGATTGGGATTTTAGAAATTTTCTAAGGAATATTTCTGAAAAATATGGCAGGTGTCACTCTAGAGCATAATCTTAACAATTTTTTTTTTAATTCCAAAACTTTTTTTTTCCTGAAATTTTTGTCAGAATTTATTAAAAAATTTTCTAAAAGTAGACTTATTAGTATCTATAACATATATTTTTTCATAAAAATCGGTTTAGCCGTTTTCAAAAAAACAACTTTTTTGATTTTCTTTTCCCCCTCCATAACTCCCACAAAAATGCAATTTCAAGATTTTTAATTATCCCTAAATTTTTATGTCATCCGGTCACAAAACAGTTCTTTATTATTTTTATGATGGAGTTTAATTTTTCCCTCTGAATTAATTAACAAGAGAAAATCATTAGTTACATAAAAATTGAATTACACATAAGTAGTCATAAAGTGTCGTTATTAAGGAGAAAAAGCGAATTTGAAAACCCTAAAGAGTGCGTACATCAATTTGGTGTCATCAGGTCACACAAGTTTATGGTTAAATGAAGCACATTTTGGAGGTGATTATCATTAATATTTCCTATGATTATCATCATGATTAATATTTCCTCATGATTATCATTAATATTTCCTATGATGGAAATAATAATGAAAATATTTATTTTAGTAAAATTTTAACGAAATATTATTATTATATTATTATTATAGTGAAATAATATTTTAATAAAATATGTTCTTCTTTTCTCTAAAACACTTGATTATAGGTTATTCCAGAGTAAAGTTATTCTTTGGAATTATACAATTTTTCATGGTTAACTTTGTCATCAACATGTCCGTGGACAAATTTATTTTCAGAAAACAATTGTTAACCGAATTGAACGTTTTTTTCTTTTAAATGAAACCTAATAAAATTTCGCATCGAACTGTCCTGGCGGATTTTTGAAAAAAAAATTTATTTTTTTTGATTTAATAACAAAAATGAAAAAAAAATTGACTTCTGAAGTGTACCGGTTTTTAACAAGTACTTGGATTCATTCAAAAATACCTAGAAAACATGAAGCAACTATCCAAAAAAGACGTCCAATAGCAACGAAAATGTTAAAAAATTTATTGAATTTGTTATAAACAAATAAGTGAATGAAAATGGTTTCGTGGAGTTTGGCAGTGATTCGTCATTTGAATCGCACCAAATTTGAACAATTTAAGCACAAAAAAGTTTTTTAGTTGAATTAAGGAATGTTCATAAATAATTTCTTATTTTATAACCAAGTTTTATAAACAGTTATCCATATCAGATATTCCTTCGATTCACAGGAAAAGAGGAAAAGAGATTCACTGTAAAAAATTTTAGAAATTTTTAAAACTAAGTAGTATAAAATTTTTCCGAAAAAAGTCGGATGTACGTTTTTCTGAGCAAAATGGGTAATTTCTCCGAGAATATTGGAAAATTTTCCGAATATATTGGTTAATTTCCGAAAAGTTAGGAAATATTTCGTAAAGCTTAGGAGATTGTATAAATAAATCTACGTCTAAAATTCGAAATTATTTTCGAATGCATTAGGAGAAATTTCAAAATGTTCAGGTTATAAGCTGGCAAACTTTTTTCTGAAAAATTTCTGAAAAATTTTTTACAGTGTAAAATAAGAAGTTGAGCCAATTTTTGGTCAGGCATTCATTAGTACAAATAGGCTTTTGTCAAATAATGCCCTTAAAAGGAGCTTCTAAAGAACAAAACTTATTCTGAAATAACTTTGAGGCCGAAAAAAAAGCATAAATTATAAATAAATAAAAAAATCAGTTAAAAATCAGTATTATAAACCGTTTTAAGTCAAGCCAATTTTGATGGAGTTTTTTAAATAGAGTAGTTGAAATTTCATTTACTGTGGTTGAAAATTTATTTATTTTAGTTGAAAATTAATTAACTTTGGTTAACAATTAATTTATTTTTGGTTGAAAATTGATTCATTTACGGTAATTGTATAAAACATCAACTAAAGTAATTGAAGTTTTTTCTAACAGTGTACAGAAATATTTAATTATTTAATCACATTTTAATGAAGGCAACTGAAAATATTTTATAAGGATAATGAATCGATTGTAAAAATGTCGCTTTTTCTTGGAAATTTTTTACTTTGCTAACGAATAAGTTTAACAATTTAACTATTAGAAATAAGTGAATTCATTCAAGTGTTTATTATATAGCATTTATTATATAATCAAGTATTTATTGTATAATATATACTATATATTCTAATAAGTTAAAATAGAATTTTGATAAAAAATTTCTAGATCAAGAACGTGTGCTGAAAGATATACCCAAAAAAATTTATTCAGATGTTGTATTAGTTTTAATTTTTAAAAATTTAACGATTTTTCAAAAGGCTCTTTTCATTAACTGTAATACTTTTAGGAAAATAGGTACCATTTCTACATAAATGCTTCAAATCAAATAAAAATTTTAACTGTAGTCGCTTATATAAGCTCAGAGAGTAAAACCGAAATAATTTGGGTTTCGGTTTCCACATTTGGTTAAAATCCTTAAAAATTTCGGTTTCGATATTCGCCTTTCGGTTAAAACAAATAAAAATTTTGGTTTCGATTTCAGTTTTAATGTTTCTGTTTTTAAAAATTTGCTAACCGAAATGTCTCCTCTAGAATCTCAGTTCTTCTAGTTCTCTTTCCAGTATTCAGATAGCCTCAAATAGCTCATCTTCTTTCTATTCATACATTCAATCCTTGAGGTACATGTAACAAGAAACTTCAAGTTGAACGATATTAGTAAAGTCGAAGGTCGACACCTTTGCCAATACTTTACCAGTAAACCTAGATAATTAGCTGGCTAAGCACTCGAAAATCTAAAGAGCACTCATGAAAAAAAAGGAAGAGTGAAAGCGTAAGAAACCGAAAGATGAAGAAAACGAAGAAGCTAACGGAAGAGAGGGTCGTGCCTAATCTGAATCTTTGCCTTGGGCAATATATGTATGAATGCGGTACCACTTCAATATCGCGACTCTTCATGTTCTATGTATATAGATATACATGTATACTGTACGTGCAAATATACGAAGTATTCGTCTACACTGACACAAAAGTACTTACAAGCCCAGCGAATACTTGCGTTATTAATACACGTATTCGAGAGGTTCCAAAACTAGAAACGACTGTGCACATAGTTAAGTGGAGCAGAATACCAAATATTTTTAAAAGTCGATTCTTCTTCCCTCATCGTGACGTCAGAACTTTTGCCAAATAATTTAAGAATCCAGAGTCAGCGATTCTTTTAACTGCAATGATTTGATTTAGTTATTGAGAGACTTGGAAACCTCCTGTCCGAGGTACTTACACTGTTAAAAATATTCGTAAATTTCCAGAATTTTTCAGTTACGAAGGAAACAAAATTTTTTTTTAAATTTACGACCCTTTCCAAAAACCGTAACTGAAAATTACCAAAATGTAAATGAATTTTCATGACTTTTTTCTGTTTCAGTTACGATAACTCAATTTTCCTAAATTTTTATTAAATTTGCTAAATTTTAATTGAAATTTATGAAAAAGTAATTATATTTTCAATTAAATTAGTTATCTCATATTTGACAAATGAATTCAGTTATGCCCACTGTTTTTTTTACTGCATAAAACTTCAGACACCTGTACATAAAATTTTTTCTGCTTTAATTTCGGAATTTTAAGTTACAAGTTTCAGAATTTTCAATTACAAGTTCCTGATTTTTCAGTAACAATCAGTCAAAAATTACGTAATATGAACGGAATATTCAGTTACTTGTAACTGAATTTTTATACAATATAATTAACTGAAATTCCAGTTACGGTAACTGCATAAAACTTCGGTCACATGCCTCTGAAAATTACTATGGAAATTTTTAATAGTGTAAAGTGAAGATTCAAAAGTAGAAAATATTTTTGATAATTCATCATAAGTCATCCCTCATTTCTAAAAAAAATCCCTGAAGAGCCTTGTAATCTTATATGTATGTGTATACAGAAGATTTTTAATATTGAAAAGATTTTTCTACTTCCTAAATTTAAGACTGCCTTTCTTAACTGTTATTTTTATTAACAATATTTCATGATAGAGAACTTTGAATAGTCCATCTTCTATATTTGATCTTATTTAGAAAAAGAGGTTCTATTCAAAAGTACCCATAAATGTCTCTTTAACTTTCAACGACTCTACAGCTCTCTTTAGATTTATATCCCATAAAGATAAGAAAAGACAGTAATTAAAAACCTTTATAGAACAGTGCTAGTTAATTTACCAAAATGATCCTATATTACACGCTCCATTAAATTCATCTAATATAAAATATTAAGTTTCGTTCAATACTTTTACTCATGTCAAAGAAAAGAATTTAGAGAAAAGAAATTTAAAAAAGTATAGAATACTATGAAGGATATTTTAACATCTCAATTTTTGAAAAAGTAGGTTGATATACGAAGTTACTTATTTATTAAACAGTTCTTTAGTTATTTTTCAGTTATTACTTTTTAAGCTGATAAAAATTTGTAACTTCAAAAATAGGATAATTACATTAACCAGTAACAGACTTGTTCTGACAAAGCTGCTTCATGCTTTTCAAAACATAATAGTCGTCTTAATTATTTTTTCAAATGTACATAACCAGGGTGTCTACTCAAATCTTGAAAAAAATTCCCTGACTTTTACAGGTTTTTTTCTAGGTATTTCTAGATTTTTTCAGATATCATTTTTTGATCATTCAAATATGGAATACGGAATTTTATAACACCCTCGCCCCCATTGAAGCATTATCTAATAACTGAGTAACCCCATTTGTTATCCACATGTAAATATCTAAATTATAATTATTTAAATTTATTAAATTTAGAAAAAAATATGACGGATGATAAAATAGTGAAATAGCAGATGTATTTCAAAATAATGTTTATTTAATGTGTTATGCTATAAGAGTACTTATGGTGTTTTGTAACAAAATTTACATGAACATGTAATAGAGAATACAAAACACAGTCAAATTAAATAACTTTTCTTCATTTGCGAACAAAACAAGGTTTGTAAAGAAAATAACGTTAGGAATAAAACATTTAAATATAAACAAATAAAGTTAGGAATAAAACATTTAAATATAAAGAAATAACGTTAGGAATAAAACATTTAAATATTTTCTTAAATGCATTCTGTTTTGGGCAATTTTTTATTTCTACAATTTTTTCTTTGAGTGCGATGGCTTTTTTTTGTGCTTCACTGTAAGAAATTTTTCAGGAATTTTCCCGAAAATTTTCGGGAAGCTAATAACCCTAACATTTCGGGAATTTTCCTTACGAAATGTTAGGAAAAATTCCCGAAATGTTAGGGTTATTAGCTTCCCGAACATTTTCGGGAAAATTCCCGAAAATTTCTTACAGTGTTGTTCCAGAATTTTCCTACGTTTCGCTTCAAGTTCTTTTATCTCCAAAGTTTTTCGTTTTTTTCCCCTCCAGCGTTCAATTCAAATCGGAATAAGTGTATAATCTCACGAGTTTATTACGAATAATATATTTTCCAGTCATTGTAAATATCGTTATTTAATTTTGTTACAATTAAAAAAAATTCAGTACGGTCGAAAAAATTCCCTGACTTTGAAAAAAATTCCCTGAAATTTCCAGATTTTTCCAGGTATAACAAAATTTCCTGACAATTCCAGGTTTTCCAGGGTGAGTAGACACCCTGATAACAATGAATTCTTCAAATGTACGGCAGTAAAATTGAAAAAATAATTGAGACGACTATTATGGTTTGAAAAGCATGAAACAGCTTTATCAGAACAATTTTTTTACTGGTTGTTGCAATTATTCTATTTTTGAAGTTACAAAGTTAAATCAACTTAAAAAATAATAACTGAAAAATAACTGAAGAACTTTCTAATAAATTATTGATCTCATATTTCACAACTAAGTTAGTTGTTCCCACTATTTTTTTTCAGTAACTGTCGAATAGCTTGTAACTATCTCAATTTGTGTGTACAAGGAAAATATTCTCAAAAAATATTTCGAAATATTTGAGAATATATCGGAATATTTGGAAATATCTGTGAATACATCAAGGAAAACTTGGAATATATGGAAACATGAGAAAATATGTAGAAATATGAGGGAATATGCAGGAATATTTCGGAATTCTTGAGAATATTGGGGAACTTATCGGAATACTTTAGAATGTTTGGGAATATTTCAGAATATTTGGGAATATCTAAAAGGTGAAAAATATCTGGGAATAAGTAGGAATATTGAGGGAATATATGGGAATATTTCGTGAGTCTTCGAGGAATAACGATATTGCCCAAGAAATGCCTTAAAATATGTCAGAATACTTTGGAATATTTCGGAATACATCGGAATATTTGGGAATACGACGGAATATTTCAGAATATTTAGCAATATGTGGAATATAAAGAATATCAAGAATATCTGGAAAGACAGGAATATTGACGGAATAATTGGGAATATTTCATGAGTGTACGAGGAATATCGGAGTGGTCGACTCCTCGACATTTTTAAAACTGATTTTTAACCCCTTCAGTGGTAGCAGAATTTCAATTAATTTTGATTCAGTGTAATGTTCATTGTAAAAAATTTTTCGGAAATTTTTCGAAAAAAAAGTTTTCCAGCTTTTAACCCGAACATTTTGAACTTTTTCCTAATGCATTCGGAAATAATTCCGAATCGTAGTTGGAGATTTATTTATACAATCTCCTAAGCTTTACGAAATATTTCCTAACTTTTCGGAAATTAATCTATATATATATATATTCGACCTTTTTCGGAAAAAGTTCTTACTATTCAGTTTTAAAAATTTCCAAAATTTTTTAGTGTTAATACCAATAAACGGATTTAAATGTGGAATACATATATTTTTAGAGAAGTTAGTGCTGAAAATTTTCATCTATATACTCTTCAATTTTGGCTAATAATTGGTGCTATAAAAACTGACAGAAAATAAAAAAAAAAGTGCGCAGTATTGCGCCAATGCTACTGAAGGGGTTAATTTCCTATTTATGTTCAAATCTTAAAATATTATTCTAAAAATAAAAATATCATACAAAAGGGTATACTTTAATCAAACTCTTGATATTTGATCCTGGCAACCTAATCAGGAATTCCACCAGGGGTTACATTAGCCTTTATGCTGCATTTATGGGAAACGCGAACCAGGATGCAAAAGGTCCACGTGCACGAGATGCGCATAACAGGAGTGGATCATTCTCAATGCTGGGGGTCACATAGCACCTCTGCATAGTGGTCATTGTGGTTACCGAATGTTATGCGCATCACACACATGTATGATCATCCACATATGTTCCTAGACATGCATAAATCTCATGTGTCTCGTGATAGTTGGACTCTGGGTATACTCACATCAGTCGATTTTGGGATATCGAACGAAGGAATTCAATAGTGTGGTCGTCTCCATTAAAGCACCGCATTCTTTGACGACTCATGGCAATCCAATTTTTCAATTTTCATTACATTAATTGAATCATAGAAGCATTTGAAACGTTAAAAGCATGAGGTCAGTTCGATTTACCAAAGAGCTCAATAATGCTATTTAATGAGCCTCAAATATGGTTTGCAATTAGATCAACATTTCTTTAGTGAAAGCCAAGCAAATCATCTAAACCAACAAAATGCTTAATTTATCTCGACCAACAGAGTTTGTTCAACTTTAATTTTGCTTTTCAACTTTAATTTTCAACTTAATTTTGCTTCAAAAGTGTACATAAAATTAACCACTTAACTCACAGGAAACCACGGGTGTTAATTTTGTTGCAGCTCATTTGTTAAGATTCTCAAAATGAGAATTCGAAAAATTTCAACTTCCCAGCTGTAACATGAATGTAGTTGCGTTTCATACGAAACTTCCTAGGAATAAATAAGTGAACTTCATGTAAACAAAAACCAATTTTTTCCATAAAATAATGTCACTTTTTTGAATTTTGCGACCCGGCAGCATCGAATGTGCATTAGGGTGGTCCACATTTTTTTTCGAATTTTCAT
Organism: Euceroptres primus; assembly: GCA_037177015.1. Lineage (NCBI taxonomy): Eukaryota > Metazoa > Arthropoda > Insecta > Hymenoptera > Figitidae > Euceroptres > Euceroptres primus. Next base: position 16,691 of record JBAGKK010370438.1, read on the forward strand.
GCTTTCAACTCCCAAATTCGTTCGAATCCACAAAAAACAAATGCCTTTAAAAAAAAATGATATTTAGAGGTTCCGCAAGCCCCATGGAGTTTAACACCTTTTCTCGATTTAAGATATCCCGGTTTAAGATTCTAAGAACGAAATTCCTAGAATTTCGTTCGGTGGCATTCAATAGATGCGCGGTTTCGAGGGTAGAGAGGCAGGCACGGTCGTCGAGTAGTAGTCAAGCAGTACCGCAGCAGTAGAGCGAGCAGTATCAATTCGCCTTTTGCATTTATATTTAGAAACATGTTGAAAATTTTATTTTCATTAATTTTTCATCATTATTTAAGAATTCTTATCCCTTAAGGTAAAATATTTATATGAGTACATAATTCAGTTACATAATTCATATTATTCCTACATAATTCATATGATTCCGACTGAAAGTGGTTCGTACGGCCCTTCTTAAACTGGGATTCGAGTGTATTTCCCATAAGAAAAGAAAGACGTTTTTGTAAATTTTATTCAGGATCGTCAATATTAGGTAAATCGAGTTGAAACTGAACATTTCTCTTCACAATTAGCCATAGAATACGAATCTTAAACCGGGATTCGAGTGTATTTCCCATTAAAAAAATACATTTTTGTAAATTTTTTTCAGAATCGTCAATATTAGGTCAATCGAGTTGAAACTGAACATTTCTCTTCACAACTAGCCATAGAATACGAATCTATAATTATTTTTTAAATATCAACCTCATAAGTCCGTTTTATAGGGTTCAAAAAATACCGAATAAGTGAAAAATTGGGTTTTGCGAGCTCTTGGCACTGAGTATGATTTTTTCGCAGTTTTTTTTGGTACAAATTGTTTCTAATACATAAAATATTACTTTCTTCTGATAATTAGATGTTTTCATAAATTGTTTAAACAATTTATTATTGTTTATAGCAATATTCTCTTAGAAAAGAGTTAGAAAGTCACGGTTTTTTCCGAATTTTTCAAATTGTTTTTAACTTTTTAGTTAGAGCGAGGAAATAATCAATTAAAGTTAACAGAAATAATTGATAAACAATTTATTATTATTTATTATAATATTCTCTTAGAAGAATGCTAGAAACTTGAGGTTTTTTCTAAAATTTTGCAACTTTTGTCAATTTTTCAATTAGAGTGAGATAATTATTTCAAGTTTACAAACATAATTGTTTAAACAGTTTATTATTATTTTTAATAATACTCTCTTTGAATAATGCTAGAAAGTTGCGGTTTTTTCTGAAATATTCAACTTTTTGTCCACTTTTCGCTTTGAGCGACTTTATATGTAATACAATTTAACAAACGCAATTGTTGAAACACATAATTATTATTTCTAACTATCTTCTCCTATAGTAATGCTAGAAAGTTGCGGTTTTTTCTGAAATATTCAACTTTTTGTCCATTTTTCACTTCGTAAGGTGATAACACAGGCACACAGAAAAAAAGTGTGCGGAGCCAAAGAAGCGAACTATATAGCATTGTAGTATTGATCTACCTATCTATCATTCTAGTATTGATATATCTATTGAACTAGTCAAAATCTGCATTGATTAGAATCTTCTGCTCACCACTTTTTTTTTATTCGAGTTTGAATTTTTAATTAAGGTCAAATTATCCCAAGTAGGCCACCATAATTCGAAAGTCGTTTTTTATCGTTGAAAATTAATTCTTTAATAGCCCTTATGTTCGAAAAGATTCCCCCAGGTTTTAGTCGCAAACAAAATTTTTTTGCAAAAGTTATTAACAATGAAAATTAAATCTTACAACGTAATCAACAGTTTTCTCCTGAACGGCTAAACAGATTTTGATGATTCTTATATTGAAATTTTTGTTCAAAAAAAGTACATTCTAGAAATCTTTCTTCTTAATATGAAAATATTGAATTTCTTCAACGAATATCAATTGTTTATAAACATTGAATTTGTTTTTTTTTAATCCATTGTTTATAAACAAATGGACATTTTTTGAACAAATTCACAGTTTTTATATTCAGAAGAAAGATTTCTGGAATGTTCGTTTTTAAACAAAAATTTTAACGTAAGAATCATCAAAATCCGTTTAGCCGTTCACGAGAAAAATGTTGAGTACGTTGTAACATTTAATTTTCATTGTTAGTAACTTTTGCAAAAAAATTTTGTATGAGACCAAAACCTGGGGAAATCTTTTCGAACATCAGGACTATTAAAAAATTCATTTTACAGCGAAAAAAAAACGACTTTCGATATATGGTGGCCTACTTAGGATAATTTTACCTGAATTAAAAAATCAAACTCGAATAAAAAAAAACTGGTAAGCAAAAATTTCCAATCAATGCAGATTTTTTCTATGTTAGATCAATACTGCAATGTTATATAGGTCGCTTTTTTTGATACCGTACACTTTTTTTTGTGTGCCTGTGTAATTAATGCAAGTTAATTGTTACAATCAAATAATTAATTGATTATAAAAATGTTATAATTAATTATTTGATTCAGGCCTTCTTAATCTCCATATATGTATATTATCATCGATGACAACATGTTTTCTCCAGGGGAAGAAGGGGGAGGAGCTGATAGTAAAATGTGTGCAATTCCAAATTTTTCTTTTACGCTTTGCAATAAACTTCGTATTGTAATTCAGAACAAAATTTTTACAAGTCCTTTAAAGACCCACTTCTCCCATCTATTCCTAATTATTCCATTCTTTATTTCTATCGCTAATGTAAGATAGTCTTTTTGTTTAAATTAATATTTGTAAAACATTAGTGAAAGAGTAAAACAATTCACTTTGGCAAAAAAGAAAGTAAATTTCAAAAATGATTCTTGTTAACATTCATTTATTATTTGTTCATAACTAAAAAGTCAAAGTAGAACTGAAGATTTCAGAAAAAAGCGCAACTTTCTAACATTACTCTAAGAGAAGATGGTTATAAACAATAATCAGTTGTTTAAATAATTATTTTTGTTAAATTGCATTAATTATTACCTCACTAAGTGAAAAGTGGACAAAAAGTTAAAAATTTCAGAAAAAACCACAACTACCTAGCTTTACTATGGGAGAAGTTAGTATAAATAATAATAATTTGTTTATTATGGGAGAATATAGTATAAATAATAATAATTTGTTTGAACAATTATGTTTGTTAAATTGAATTAATTATTAACTCATTCTATGCGAAAAGTGGACAAAAAGTTGTATATTTAAGAAAAAACCGCAACTTTCTAGCATTATTCAAAGAGAATATTATTAAAAATAATAATACATTGTTTAAACAATTATGTTTGTTAAATTGAAATAATTATTACCTTACTCTAATTAAAAAGTGGACAAAAGGTGGAAAATTTTAGAAAAAACCGCAATTTTCTAGCATTATTCTAAGAGAATATTGTTATAATGAATAATAAATTGTTTAAAAAATTATTTTTTGTTAACTTGCATTAATTATTTGTTAAACTGCATAATTATTAACTCACTCGAAACGAAAAGTGGACAAAATGTGGAATATTTCAGAAAAAACTGCAACTTTCTGGCATTATTCAAAGAGAAACATTAAAAATAAAAATAAATTATTTGTATAACTTGATAAATGTAACTTGAATTAATTATCACCTCACTCTAATTGAAAAGTGGACAAAAAGTGGAAAATTTTAGAAAAAACCGCAACTTTCTAGCATTATTCTAAGAGAATATTGTTATAAATAATAATAAATTATTTAAAAAACTATTTCTGTTAACATTAATTGATTATTGTCTCGCTCTAACTGAAAAATTAGAACCTCTAAATGAAAAGTGGAACCTCTAATTATCATTTTTCTTTCCAAAAAAAAGGCATTTATTTTTTTGTGGATTTGAACAAATTTGTGGGGTGAGGGCATTTGTAGGATGAAAATTCGAAAAAATAAAATTTGGACCACCCTAATGTTACATATGGTTCATGTTAAATTTTAAGTAGTGAAGCTCCAGTCACGGAAACGAAGATCAAAAGAAAAGATGCGATAATTCTTTCTGAAACGTTGCGGTCACTGTTTGGACCCTCATCAGTCAAAAAAACATTTATTAAGTCTGTAAAAAACATACAAAGAAGGTAGAAAAAATTTATAACGAAATAAAAAATAGTAGATAATAAAAGTTGACAATATTTCGTTTAAAAAAAACTCAAGAATAAAATAAGTAGAAGAAAGTTTGTCTCATAAAAAAGAGGTCCTTAATTTTAAATCTATATGACAAGGAATAAGTATTGATAACAGTGAAAAAACGAAAGGTCAATAGGAAAAACAACATACTTGGTATAAATTTAAAAATGAAGATAAAATCAGCGGGAGTATTATTATCTTCTATTATTATTATTATCATCTATTATTTTTTATTCTGTTATATATTTTTGTTACCTTCTTTGTATGTTTTTTACAGATCTAATAAATGTTTCTTTGACTGATAAGGGTCATATTCTGGTAAACAGATTTTTTTCTCTTTACACATTTTCTAATAGTTTTTTAAATGATTCGATAAAAACCGAACAGTTTGAAATCCGAGTTTTACAATGGATTGAATTTTGGCTTAAGTAAATATATTATAGATTTTATTAAATGTAATTTCGACCTTGAATGGTAAACATCGATGAATCAGTATTCCAAGATTTTTTTCTGCTCTCTGGATGAACTAGCCAAACAAAAACATCGTTAAGATAACTGGCTTTTCATAAGGGCGGAGCTAGAGGTTTCCCAACCTGAGAGGATGAGGGGTGGAAGCCTCAACTGAGTTGGGCAAACTGACCCAGATAGTAGTGAATGCACTTGGTGCACTCGGCTCGACTGGGTGCCCATATAAATTCTTCTCTTTCCATCCCCCTCTCAGGAACCACTCATCCCATCCTTATCCTGCTTCCATCCCGAAATCTGAGAGGACAATGTGATTTCAGAATATGGATTGCTGGCACGACTACCCGCTTTCAAGCTGACACATCAAGCGCGATGTTTACGACAGTTTCAAGAATAAATTACACGAATAAAGGCGTTTTATTATCCAAAATACAGAAACATCTGTAGACTTAAAAAAATGAGGGAAAAAATTTTACTTTGAAATCGTGATCCATAAAAGAATCATTTCGTAATTTCAGAAAAGCAATGGAAAACCCCAGAGATCGAATTCACAGTTCGTTATATTCTGATATAAGGAAGTAAATTATAAAACTAAATGAGAGTTGGTAATTGAATCCTTGAAAAAGCAGCATGTAATTAATATTCGTAATGGAGTTTGATGCTCATTTAAAGTGAAAAGTGAGAAAATTACTCGTCGATATATTTCCTAGAAGTATTTAACTGTCTAAACATCTAAGGAACCCTTTTCGATCATCGATTGAGGCACTCTACTACACTTCGGTCGTTTCCGCTGATCAAAGTCAAAGACGTTACTCAAACGCTATCCAGATAATTGAATTCAGTAGGCAAAGGCGGTCGTCAAACCTCACTCGAAATGAAACCTCTCTACTTCATCTTCCTGCATTTATTTTTCTATGAAAAGAAGCAATTCAAACTTTTGATTTATTATTTTATTTTCCAAATATAAACAGAAAAACATTGGATACCCAGGTGGAAAAATTATGCATAATGAACTATGGGTAGTCACTATGCAAAAAATTATGCTTAAATTATGCATAAAAAGTTGCAAACAAATGATAACTAGTTTTTAACTGTTTCCAACAATTTGATATCTCAAGATTTACACATTAAAAACTAGATTTTCCTTTCAATCCGGTATGATTTTTTGTGCATTCTAATATGATCTTCGATTGTTCTATATGATATCTGATCAACTTCATTTTGAAGAATGATACCAGATTCTATTTTGTTTTCATTTACAATCATTCTATTTTGATTCAGAAATCGTAATTCTTTTATTCGGGATTCATGGACTAAACTGAAGTCGGATGGTTTTGTTACCCGATCTGTTTCCATACCGAACTTGGTTCTAAAAGCATTTTTATTTTTTATTGTGTATTAAATATGCATAATTTATGTATAATTTTTGGCACAGTGACTACCCATAGTTCATTATACATAGATTATGAATAATTTTTCCACCTGGGTACCTATTGTTTGCTTCTAACCCGAGAATACAAAAACAGAAACTTTCCATATTTCATTCTACTAGCACAATTTTGCACTTTTCTTTGTACCGTCCTTTGGTTTTTTCATGTCAATTACATTTTCTGACCAGCACTTGACTGAGTGTGGGTTACTCAGAAAACTATGACGCCGCATTCCCGAAATATGGGGAATGCGGCGTCATAGTTTTTCTTTTTGAAAAATAAAAGACAAAAATGAGAGAAAAAATAAAGGGAGATGAGACAAACAGAACGAAAAGGAGAAGTGATAAAGCGAGATAAAAGGAAGAGAGACAGTGTTGAAGTGAGACAGATAGATTAGCTCTTTGCTTGTGGTACGATTTAATCTCTCCTTGCCGCTAGGCTCACCAAATCAACCCTTCTACCTAACCATCACAGACTGTATCTCAACAAATCTTTGACTCTCGTTAAGCTTCATGCTGTCCTATCAACGTATCGGAAAATTCTTGCTTCTTTGTATAAATATTCCAATATTTTCCACCGGGAAATCCCACTTGGACACAGAACAAACAAAACGAGAGAAAAAATATCTAAAGATTTAAAAATAGGGTAGTAGAGTGACGGTTGTGATGAATTATACCGAAATTTCAAGTTGTTTTCATTTAAATCAAACTTTCAAAGATTCTTTTAACTAGGACACATTTTCTTAACCACAACTGTCTAAAATACTACCCACTATTTGCTAAAAATACCGTACAATTAAGTATTAAATCTATATTGCAATTATTTTCCAGCAAAATCAATTGCAAGAAATTAAATGTAAGAAAAATCTTTGTTTAAGCTAATTATATTCAACTTCAATGAAAAATTTACTCAAATAAAAAGTTTATAATTCACATTTCTTTCTGGACTACTGGCAAGAGTAAGCTATACAGAAGATAACTCAGAAACCTTTTATAATATCACTGACGAGGGGAATCAGCGAAATACAGCCCATTGTCTTCTTAATGCCTGCAATCTTTGAGCAGTTTGAGAACTCGAGTCACGTTTCGTTTTGTGGAGCCGAGTGGTGTCAGGAATGTTATGTCGTGATAGATCGGGTCGGAAAATGTGAAGCACCCCATACTTTAAACTCCCACAATCCCTGCTTCCTGTTGCCAAGAACGTGCCAGTGTAATTAGTCGACATTGGATTACAAACCATCCATCAAATGGCTAGGATTCGGTAAGCAGGTTTCTAAACTAATTCCCACCGAGTTGAGGTCAATTTTTTCCACGTCAATGATGACCACATGATACTTTTTCCTATGCCAATTGCCAAATGAGCAGAGCCAATCACCTATTACCTCTAATTAACTAATGGTTACAGCATTAGCCTCTGAATACTGGAATGCCCCACATTTATTTCTGTCGCAGTTTAAGCAGGAAAATTGTGTTTGAAGAGATATTTATTTCAGAGTTACAAACATATAAAAAATTTGGAAAAAAATGTTACAAACAATTGAAAACTACATTACTTCTACATAAACATATCTATGTGGTGGTTATATAGTTGTCAATTGTTTGTAACGTTTTGATATTTTTGGATTTAGTGTGCGACTTAAAATCAAAATCAAACATACCTGTTTAATTTTGAAATCAAACAGCGAAATAGTTTAATTTTGTATCCCTCAAATAATTAATCATTAGATAGCATAAAAAATTTCCAATTCTGTGCCTACGAAATGTTTGAAAAATATTTTGAACCCAACAAAAACATGGCAGTTGCAAAAAGTTGGGCAAGTTGAAAAAAATGCGAACATTACAATTTGTGAGATAAAAAATAGTTAGCCAAATGAAATATACAACTTTTCTAAAATAAAGAAAAATTATAAAATAAAATCTCTTAATGGAAGAAAAAATAATTTAAGTTCAATTGGAAAAAAATTTTAACTTGACAGGATTTTTTTCATTAAGAGCCCCCAGCAAAATGGCCTCCCAACCAATTTTAATGAAACTAGCACAATCGACAGGGCTACCCCGATAACCTATCTGAACTTTTGATCCCACTTTGCGGTGAAGCCTGGTTATGAAATTAAGTGGGTTGAATTACACTGCTCTACATGGGTTCAGTTATATGACAATGAAGAGTTGTTTCTCGTATTTTTTCATGCGATAAATTCAATTCTGGCAATAAAATTTTTCATCGTGTCAGGTTTTTGAAAAAATGGGGTTGAAACCCCTGAATATGGGTGTTTTTGACAATTTTTCAAAATGCGTGCCGGATGAACCAGACGAGCTACAGATTTGAAAAATGAGCTTAAATTAAAACTTGAACTTAGGCATTTCTTGAAATCTTGGTACGAATTTCGAAAAATTGCCCAAAAAGGCGTTTTTCAGGGGCCTTAGCACCATTCTTCTCAAAAACCTGTCGTGATGTAAAATTTCCGTTGCTAGATTTGGATTCAGACGTACAGGAAACGAATCACCAAAACTTTATTTCTCGTTTTATTTAATTGTTGTAAACAATTTATTTAAACAAATACTCCAGTGCATCAGTTTGTTATAAGAAAAAATTACGTTTTACTAAGACAGTTGCGATTTATTATTTGAATGGTATTTCGTAAGGAAAAATTGTCATAAATTAAAAATTGATAAATAATTGTTGAAGTCATAAACAATCTTTTAATCTATCAAGACCCATGGACAGAACAATAGATATAGCAGAGAAGTTAATATTGAAATAAGAGCATTTGACCAGAAGATGATTTTTCATGAATAAGAATTAAAATTTGCAATTGTTTAAAAAAAATTGCTTAAACAATTTTTAAATCTGTGATTTATAGGAAAAACTGATTACGCCATGCGATTTTACAAAAAAAATTACATATGATTCATTTGTTGGTTAACTTTTTCCTCCACTCAATTTGTTACGTAATATAAATAAATCCCAACAAAAACATGGCACATTGAAAAAGTTGGTAAAGTTAAAAAAATCGTACATTAAAATTCGTGAGATAAAAAATAGTTTGCCAAGTGAAATATACAACTATTTTAAAGTAAAGAAAAATAACAAAATAAAATCTCAGAATGGAAGAAGAAAAATATAATTTAATTTCAATAAATATATCGAAAGAAAACTTAACTTGGCAAGATTTAATTTCAATAAATAAATTGAAAATAAAAAATTTTAACTTTGCAGGATTAATTAATAAATTAATGTAAAAAATCCTGCAAAGTTAAATTTTTTTCGATAGGTATATTTATTGAAATTAAATTATAATTTTTTCTTCCATTTAGAGATTTTATTTTATAATTTTTCTTTATTTTAAAAAAGTTGTATATTTCAATTAGCAAACTATTTTTTATCTTACGAATTGTAATGTACGAATTTTTTTTTAACTTGACCAGCGTTTTGCATGTGCCATGTTTTTGTTGGGGTTTGGGATTTCGCAATTTTGGGGTTTCACAATTTTTTTATCTTTAAATAATAATTAAACTTGAATATTTTAAAATGTCTTTTTGTTATTGGTCACAAAAATTGAAAAATTTTAATTTTTAATTTTTCCTCACTTCTAGAGAAAAATCTATTAAACCGATTTGCATGAAAAGTGGACGGTATATCTGCAACATTCTTGATTCATTTTTAAGGGGTTATATCACCTTGACGTACTGAAAAGTGCAGCTTCTTTTAGGAATTTTTTCTCCGCTACGAATAAAGAAACAAAAAATGGTTTTAAGGGTTTATTCTATATGTCATTAGGTATACAAAACAATTTTCTTTTTTTTATTTAATACAAAATGGAGGCGTAGGAGTAGATGAAGGGAAACCATGTTTTTCAATTTGGTGGGCAGTATAACTCGAGCAATTTTCATCCGATTGATTTAAAATTTTAACTGAAGCTTCTTAGATAGATTATCTCAAGCAGTACAGAATATTGCTAAAAGATATTTATTTTTTGCAAAATAGCAACAGTTTGATAAAAAATCGGTAAAAAATTGACCTTAATTTGTTTATAAAAAATGTTATTTTTAATCAATCGTAAAAAACGTATATACCGCTTTACATAATTTATCTAAGAAGCCACAGTTAAAATTTCAAGGCAATTGGATGAAAATTTCTCGAGTTATACTGCCGACCAAATTGAAAAACTTGGTTTCGCTTTAGCTATTCCTACGCCGCCATTTTCTATTAAATAAAAAAAAGAAAATTGTTTTGTATGTCATATAATTGTATGTCATATAGAATGAACCCTTAAAACCATTTTTTGTTGCTTTATTAGTAGCGGAAAAAAAAATTCTTTAAAAAAGCCTCATTTTTCAGTACGTCAAGGCGATATAACCCCTCAAGGATTTTTCAATATGTTCATCATTTACAAAGATATTGAGTATTGTCAATTTTCTTTGTATTTTATATAAAATCATAAATATCTTTGTAAATAATGAACATATTAAAAAATCCTTAAAAAGAATAAAGAATATGAAATTGCACATATACCATCCAATTTTCATGCAAATCGGTTCAATAGACTAGACTCTAGCTGTAAGCAAATACTTAAAGATGTAATTTTTTGAATAAAATATTCAATATTTCTGAAATTAATTGATGAATTAAAAATTGTTGCCAAGCTTACATATGTCAAAAATGATGCCATTAATTTATTCTGTAAGTTAGAAGTCATACATTCGTATCAACAGATTATTCATTATGAGTCATCAAAATTAAAAAATTGTATATCCCTGAATGTTCGAAATGATTGTCCGAAACATAGAAAAAATTGAGGATAAAATTCATTGCAGGTAATTTTTTAGAGGGATACATTTTTATAGGGACTTAAAATGGTCAAATTTTTGGCAATCACCCATATATTCACGAATATCGTACAGAATCCATTGTCTCAAGATTTATTACAGTTTCAATCAAAACATCAATTAGCGCCTTATCCTCTGGAAGCGCATCAGCCCCTCGTTAATTATGCTAGCCGCTAAACGTCATTGATCTGACTGGTTAAATTGCTTGTCTCTCGACCACAGGCCATTGATCACACTGTTTCTAGTCAAATGATACATCTGGTATTTTTCAACGACAATAAACTTCCTAAGGAGTCACTGAAGCAAATCTGTTTTCAAAATTAATGAGCTGCCTCACTGCACCTAGTCTCTTTAAATTCAACACTTCAAAGGGGATGAGAACCATGAAAATTCTATCTTACAACGAGACGCAATTACTCGTACTAGAGAAGTTACTTACTACTCTGTTGTACGGCTTTAACGATATAGAAACTCATGGAAGATGATTATATACTGTTTCAGCCTGAAGCATTGTTAGTATTTCCGACAACAACACTGAATGGATTCATTCTCTGACGTCTCGACACTCAGTCCATGTATACCCCTAGTTAATAAACCCCAAACAATGCTGATGACAGAATTCACATCTTTGATGAACTAAAACTAATCTAAATCTTTAATACTAAACTTTTAAAAAATCAAACTTACCCCACTGTTAATAAATAATGAGATGAGTTATGATCCTCCAGTCACTTTTATTTAACTTCCTGTTCCATCCCAGGTTGGAACGTCACTACTAAATTATTTCATCTTTGTTTTTACACTACTTTTTCCTTCAAATTTATTTGAATGAATTCTAAATTAATGTACATATTTGCCATGAAAAAAACATCAATAGCTCAGTTAATAGTGATGCACGTCGAACATTTTCAAGACAAAAATTAATTCACTTGAAACATGATCGGATAAGTTAAAAATTGATGGCAATCGAGAACCTCATTTTCTATCGAGACGAACGAGACGAGAATTCTCATCTGAGTTTTTTATTATGGATTCTTGATCTGCATGAACTTTTGCACTTATCTAGACATGTTTTAGGCAAGTCTAGATTTCATCTCGAATGTGCTCGACGTGCATCACTATTAGTTAATTATCTGACAATATGAAATAGAAATTTTTGTTTCAATTCTTCATCGACATTCCTAAGGTACAAAGATTTTAATTTGTGACTTTTTCATCGCTTTTTGGAAAATATTTCTAAGACAAAAGGAAAAATTACTTTAAACTCATTCGAAAATGGTAGGAACATACCTTTAAACTCATTCGAAAATGGTAGGAACATACAGGAACAACGAAAAAGAAATATTTGTCAGGTTTGATGATTAAATAGAGAAACAATGGGCAATTTTGATGGAGTTTTTTAATGGATTGGAGAAAGAGAGTATTATGAGAGTAGAATCCACTTTTTATCGCTTTTTGCTTTTCACACAATATGCATTTTCATAGCAGAGGTCAGACAATTCGAAAATAGTGGTTTAAAAAATAATTAAAAATTAATTATAAAAATCAGTAGTATAAACCGTTTTTAGTCAAACAGCAGATGAAGTAATAATTAAATAAAGCCCTATATAAAAACAGAAATTACTCCCTTGCAATATTGAAACAGAAACACTGAAATATCTAATCAGTAGAATATATTAATTTTTATTAATCAGCAGTAGAGGCACTCTTTTGCCAGGCAACACTGCTACAGCAGGTAAACTAATAGAAAAATTATTTACTGAAAAAAGAGAACTCGTATAGAACAGGAATAACGAAAAGTCACTCTAAATTTGAATCAGTTAAAATTTTCACTGATTGGATTCAGTGACCCATTTTTAGCTAATTCATCAGTGAATTTTGACTGAATTACAGTGAAAATGACTGAAATTCAATCAAAATTCACTGACGAATTAGCTAGAAATTGGTCACTGAATCAAATCAGTGAAAATTTTGACTGATTCAGATTTAGAGAGCAGAAAAAATTATAAAATATTCGAAGAAATCAGTGATATATGCACTTTTGGGCCAGACAATTCCTATAAGAAATTTTAATTCATGACAATTAGAAGGGATTTCAAAATAATAATTGAGGAAGGAAAAGAGAATAAATAATATAAGTAAATAAGTAGTCCAGCCGATTTTTTGTCAGACAATAGTATAAATGGTTTTTTGGTCAGTCAATAGTATAAATGGGTTCTTTTGTTGGAAAATTCCTCTAGATCTCTAAAGGGTGCTTCTAACGAAAAAATGATTCCGAAATAACTTCCGAGGCCCAGAAAAATGTATGAAGTATAAATAAATATAAAATTACTTAAAAATCGGTAATGTAGACCGTTTTTAGTCAGTCAACACGTCAAGTAATGATTAAGAAAAGTCCTATATAAGAAATTATTCCAATGCAATATTGAAACAGAAATACAAATAAATATAGAATTAATTAAAAATCAGTAGTATAAACTGATTTAAGTCAAGAAACAAATGAAACAATAATTAAAATATTGAATGAGAAACTAAAATCTAGCTAATCATTAGAATATCCCAATTTTTATTAATCAGTAGTAGAAGCACTTTTTGGTCAAACAACTCTGCTAAAATAGGTAACCTAATATAAAAATCATTTGCCGAAGAAAGAGAATTTGTATAGAATAGTAATTACTCCAGAGTAATATCGAAAAGTCAGAAAAAAAATTATAAAATATTCGAAGGAATTAGTGATATATGTACTTTTTGGCTAGACAATTCCTGTAAGAAAGTTTGATAATTAGTTTCAAATTCATGATAATTAGAAGGGATTTCAAAGTAATAATTGACACCGGAAAAAAGAATTTATAGAATTAAGTAGTTTAGCCAATTTCTGGTCAGCCATTCAGTAGTATAAACGAATTTTTGTTAGATAATTTCTCTAAAGCTCTACAGAGAGCTTCTAACGAACAAAAATGCTTCCGAAATAATTGCAAAGCCGAGAAAAATGTATAAAATATAAATAAATATAAAATTAATGAAAAATCAGTAGTATAAGCCATTTTAGTCAGACAACATGTCAAGAAATGAATAAAGTATTGAAAGAGAAAAACTAAAATATCTAATAAATAAAATATCCCAATTTTGTTCAATCAGTAGTAGAGTCACTTTTTGGTCAGACAACTCTTCTAAAGTATATAATCTAGTAGAAAAATCATTTACCAAAAAAAAAGAGAACTTGTATAGAACAGGAATTTCTCCAGAATAATAACGATGACGCAGAAAAGAATTAGAAAATATGAATCGAAGGAATCAGTGTTTACCTAGTTCTTAGTCAGGTATTCAGTAGCACAAGCAGGTTTTTGTCAGACAAATCCCTTACGAGAAGCTTCTAAAAAGCAAAACTGATTCAGAAATAACTTGGAGACCGAAAAAAACGTATAAAATATATAAACATAAAATTATTTAAAATTCAGTAGTATAAACCGTTTGCAGTCAGACCAATTTTATTGGAGTTTTTTTAATGGAATGGACAAGATGGGTATGAGAATGAAACCTACTTTTGTTCCCTTTTATGCTTTTCACACAATACATATTATGCATTTTCATAACAGGGGTCAGACAATTCAAAAATGGTGGTATAAATTTGACAATGCGAGTCCAAAAGCCAAATAGCATAGGATTCTCATCTGCATCAGACGGTTCTTACACTCTAATATTTCAGGAATGTCAAGAGCAAGCTAGTCTCCCTCAGAAGGCTCTTCAAAAAGCCGTTCTCGATTCACCTCACCTCCTAGTATTTCTCGCGACCTGCCTTGCCTCTTCTCACCCGTTCTTTCTCTCGACGACCTCGGGCTAATAATCCACCATTCTGCATTTCGTTCAACGTGCCAATACCCCCAGGCACCCGACTCGATGCAAGCTTTTTGCGGTTCGGAAGTGTGGGTCTTGATTTACAAAAAAAAAAACTCGTAAACTTTTCTTCCTTTGCTAAATCTCCCATTTTGTAGAGAAACATTTTCTCTTCTTTGTCCTTTTATTTAAAACTTGTCATTCTCATTCTGCAGACAGTTGCATTTTGCCTTCCCTTCAAAAATACAAAATATTAACTTGATATATACAAAATTGATAAATACAAAATATTATATTGATTTTTAAATCGAACAAATTTTAACTCCGTATCGAATTTTATACAGCGAACTTTGGACGTTTTACTACTGAAAGCTAGACGTAAAAGTAAGAAAATAAAACTGATTCCTCAATAAAGTTAATTAAACCTAGATGCCACAATAAAAAGCACTCGTAATAAAAGCTAAAGGCTTGAAGAAAATAAAGCTGTGACAAAAACAAACTTTATATTGTAGGTACTGCAACTTTTCATTTTATCTAAGGATGCTAAGAGGTGAAAGTTTTAATAACCAATAAATAATCTTGATAAAGTTTGAGTTCATATTCTAGTTTGTGCCTATAGATTCCGTTTCGACAAGAATGCGTTTACGGAATATAGATTTTTATTATAGAATAGTTTACTAGTGTCACACGCTTCTATTATTTTAATTATTGATTCCCAAAGTGTATTTAATAGTTCGTGTTGTTCAGGCACCAGCACAGTATTAAGGAATTGTTTTTGACAATACCTGTAGTAAACTTGAACAAGAGTTTGAAGCAAGTATTAATAGTTAAACAAAGACGTTAATACTAAATGAAATTATAAAGGTTACGGTTCATTCTAATTAATTTGGTATCATAGATTATAGAAAATGAATATTATTTAATAATTTAAAAAGATTTCTTAAAATGAATATTATTTAATAATTTAAAAAGATTTCTTAAAATGAATATTATTTAATAATTTAAAAGATTTCTCTACTCTTGTTAGGAAACTCAATATATCAGATTCAATATCAATTATAAAAATCATTTACAAACTATAAAATTCATCAAATAAAATAGAGCAATTCACCTATGTAAATTTTCAGGAAAATAAAGTTTAAGGAGTCCTTTAAAATTTTTATCGCATAAAATTGACATTTATCGATTTTTTGTTTTCAATTTTAGAAATTTTAAGGTTTAAAAAGAATTAAAATTTCAAAAAAAGCAGGCAACACAGGTACTTGCTTGGAAATACGATATAAAGAGTGAAAAAAGTTGGCCACCTTCTGATCAAACTGTAAATTTATCAAACTTCTCTTGTGTTTAAAAGTTAAAAATTTCGTGATGAAATTTTCATGATAAGCTAACAGAAAATTTCACAAATTTTAAAATGAAAAAATTTGTGATTGATAGAAAATTTCACAAATTTTAAAATGCAAAAAATTGTGATTAATAGAAAATTTCACAAATTTTAAAATGAAAAGAAAAATTCCAAATGACAATTTTTACGTCAGCATCTCTACAAGTAAAAAATTCTTGGTTTTTAAAATCTGAACGGACCGATTAGAAATTTTCGTCTGAGAAAAATTGTTGTAATAAAAAATAAGATTTTTACAGCTTCTTTTATAAAAATATGTTAAATTTAATAGCCGACGACGATAATAGTGTCGACCGTGTCATAAAATAAAATCGTACATAACAATGATTCCTCCCATCGTTGCAATTTCCTTCCTGCGAGGTTACTAAAGTTGCTGTGACACGGAAAGCCTCCGGCATGATTTTTATTAGCATCGCGTCATAAAAAGAACTTCGTAAAATTCTTTAAAATTCCTAAGATTCCAAGAACCATGGGGTAAGGGGCGTGTCAAGTCATTTTAAATTCCTGAAATTTTAATGGTGAGCGAAGTACTTTATCTGTCGAGCCAAACTGCAAAAATCACACCAGTAGTAAGTCGCCTAATTCGTCAGCTAAAGGGAAAAGTCGGACAGGATACGCGACAGAGAATGACTCGAAATAAGTCCCGAAATCACTGACTATAAAATTGCATTTCCTATTTTCAGAAAATACTTCCAACTCGAAAACCTTTTACTAAATAAACTTCCGACATTTATGCATGTAAAATGTAGGACAGAGGGTCTCACTTTAATACTTCAGTATCATATTTTATAGATGTGAAAGGTAAATAGAAGCAGATTGTCGGTTCAGCAGCAGATGTGACTTGGCAGGATAAAAAATCTGAGTTCACCTGCTACTTACTCAGAATCTCTATTTATATGCATAGTTATGCGTAACACAACTCCTAAGTTTCAGGCTGCAAAACACAATTTATTAAAGCAAGTAAAACTTTAAGGAAACTTTGAAATGATCCATCTACTTCCTAGCGTTAAACGAACCTTTGCATAAACGTCTCAGCAGTTTTGATAAAACGTAGTTTTTAACTAAAGTGATATTTAAAAAATTTATCGACTTTTCCCAATTTACATATTAATTAAATTAAAAAGATATTATAAAGTTGTCTCAAGGACGGCCTCTATTTTATGCTATAAATCTTGTTGAACATTCTTGAAACTCTGAAGACTTTAATTTCTTTATTCAAAATTATGAAGCAGTAATCTAAAAAGAATTATTAGAGTATCTATCACGGAAAATTGAATTTTGATTACAACAATTTGATTGATGAATATTAAATAATAAATCGAGGATTTCTTGAGAGTTTCTTGGCCGTTTCAATTCTGGCTTGGATCCATCTTGCATTAGCCCGAGGGGATAGGTTTTTCTATACATTTCTGAATTGCCTGAGAAGATACATACGTGGCGAGGGACTCGTCGCAAAATCGACAAGAAACATCAATCTCAACCTTCTCTCATCATCTTGAAAGACGAAGATCGTCAACCCAGAAGGTTAAGTGCAACTACTCAGCCTTCTCAAGTGAAGGGCCATGGATTTTAACGCCCTCCGGCAATCTAGCCAGCTGCTCTATTTTTCAACGGGTTTACACACCTTTTTCCCCTCTCTCGAGCATTTAAGCACGTAATACTCGCGAGTCGAGAACGGGTAGTTTGCCTAACAATGACGTCTCTCTCCCTTTTTCAACCCCCTACCAACAACCTCCATCACATCAGTCCACAGCGTATTTCGAAAAGAATACCATTCCCATGTGGGCATCTACTATCCGCGGAAACAAGAGGAATGAGTAGCAAAAACAAAGAAAATTTCTTGTTGGTTTTGCAATTTGCTTTTTGATCTAACATGAAAGAGTAAAGTATAATTGTTCAAGCTTTATGCATTTCTAATTTAATTAACGATACACTTGGTCTCTTCCAAAATTAGAAAATTGTAAATAAGTCGATTAAAAACTAGCAGAACAAGTGATAAGGAAATAAAGATCGATCCTACCGAGCAATTATCTAAAAATTAATAGTTTTCTTCCGATTAATCCGAAAGATACGAAACTCACCCACAGAAAAGTTTCTTGTCTCAAAGAAATGTTTGATTTTCACCCATAACAAAACAATGATATTTTCGATTCAAAGAAAATTTCTTTGACTTGAAAAAGTCATTGCTTTGTTGTAAAAAAAAATACTGCACTGATTCAGAGAACTTTTTTTTATTCAACAAACTTTTTTTGAATGAAAGGAGCGCTTATTTGAATCAAAAAATTTTTCTTTCAATGAAAGAAATATTTCTTTGAATAAAACAAAATTGTCAAACAAGCAAATTTTTTAATTTGTAAACAAATACTGAAAAAATTGGTCAGTTGGACCAACTACTTAGTTTGTAAGATATGGTATTGCTATTTTATTAGTTGGGACAACAATTTTATTAGTTGCGACAACAATTTTATTAGTTGGGACAATAATTTTATTAGTTGCTGGTAGTAATTGAATAGTCACTGTAACTAATATCATAGTTGTCCCAATTAATAAAATATCAGTAACAAACTAATAAAATAACGGTACCATATCTTACAAATTGAATAGTTGGTCCAACTAATCATTTTCTTCAGTGAAGTTTTTCTGTGTGGCTAATTAGTGTTGTATCGAGTTTTGTGTCAATAAAAATAAAATTAAAGTGATTGATTGCCTGATATTGACAAAATTGCCATTTTGATATGATTGCCTGATAGAATCTTTATATCTGGCCCGCTGATTTTAATCAATCTAGTTTTTAGTCAAATTATTTAATTAAATTATTAGTCAAATTATTTAATTGCAAATAATTTCACAAATTAATTTGTAAAAACGGAAAACTTCAAAAATGACTTAATTTCATAACTATCCCTGCCGATATAAACAAAAATTACAATGAGAATTTCTAATTTTGAATATTAGTTTAAAATATTTATTTTTTGTATGAATTCTGAAAACTAAACTTTTTCCTAAACTGTAGAAATAAAGACTAGGTTGGGTCGAAAATAAATACTTCTGGAATTCGAAATCGCTACAACGCGGAAAAGTAGCATATAGGGGATCCTAAAAAAGTATAATTAATTTGGAATCGATCGACATGCAGCTTGGTTACCCGCGCTCGAAAAAAAGGTTTCAAAAATTTCTTGCAGAGTGCTTGCAGAGTTTATAAATTTTTTTGAGTTTCAATTTTTTTTTTACATACCTGGAGGGGTCAGAAAAGTCTTCTCAATTTTTTGCGGATTTCAATTAATCATTTTTCTGAGAGATAATTCCTATTTAATTTACCCCTGTTTTCGGAACATTTTTTAAACACGTTTGTAAATAGAAGAATTTTTTGGGATACTTGAAAACTTTCCAGCGACAAAAAAGGACTAGAAAAAAATCGCCAGGACCCAGGAATCGAAATTCGAAATACAGCGAATTTTTAAAATGTTGAGTTTGATATTTAGTCAAATTATCTTTATCACTTGTGGTTTGTACATTTTTCTGAGCATGTGTGGGCTTTTTAAAAGTAGAAATACACTAGAAAAAAATCCACAAGACCCAGGAGTCGAAATTAGAATTACAGTAATTTTTCAAAATTTGGAATTTGATATTTAATACATTATTTTCTTCACTTGTGATTTTTGAATTTTTTGAGCATGTTTGGAGTCTTTAAGCATAGAAATACATTAGAAAAAATCTACAAGGCTCAGGAGTCGGAATTAGAATTACAGTAATTTTTCAAAATTTGGTATTTAATAGAATTATTTTTTTCACTTCTGATTTTAGAATTTTTTCAGCATGTCTGGAATTTTTGAGCATAGAAATTCACTAGGAAAAAAATCGACGAGACCTAAGAATCAAAATGGAAAACAGGAATTTTTAAAAATGTTGAAGCGGCGTTTCTTTTTTTAAAAATATTTTTATTTTGGTCTTAAGTGTCATTAGTAAGTTGACACAATGGATGAACATGTCATTCCAATTTCGATTCCTGGGTCTCATCGACTTTTTTTCTAACGTATTTCTATGCCTAAAATTTCCACACATGCTCAAAAAAATTTAAAAATCACAAGGGTAGAAAATAATTCTATTAAATACAAAATTTTAAATTTTTAAAAATTGCTGTCATTCCAATTTTGACTCCTGGGTCTTGTGGATTTTTTTCTAGTGTGTCTCTATGTTTAAAAAGCCCACACATGCTCAGAAAAATGTTTAAACCGCAAGTTATAAAGATAATTTCATCAAACAACAAAATCAAAATTTTAAAAATTCGCAGGAGTAAATTAAATAGGAATTATCTCTCAGAAAAATGAGTAATTGAAATCCGCAAAAAATTAAGAAGACTTTTCTGACCTCCAGGTATGTAAAAAAAATTGAAACTCAAGAAAATTTAAAAACTCTGCAAACAAGAAATTTTGAAAACCCTTTTTTCGAGCGCGGGTGACCAAGCCGCATGTCGATCGATTTCAAATTAATTATACTTTTTTAGGATCCCAATACGCTACTTTCTCGCGTTGCAGTGATTTCGAATTCCAGAAGTATTTATTTTCGACCTACCCTTACAAAGACATTTTAGTAAAACTACTGAAGAGAAATTAAATTAAAATGATAGATTCTTATTTTCTATTTTTTTATTTCCTCTTCCCGATTAAATCCTGTCCTAGTAATTTAGCTCTCGACTTGCCAGCTAGCTCGAGTATTTTTTCATGTCTTTTTCTTTTAAGCCATACATTTTTCCACTTTATGCCACTTAAAACAACTTTAGCTGTTTCAGCTTCCATTCACTTTTCCATTTTTGATAAATTTTCATAATCGTAAAAGAAAAACAAATATTGCAAATAAAATTCTCTTTAAAAAGGCCTCTTAAAAACAATTTTTAAGAAATTCTCTTCAAAACTTCTTGGCCCAAATTCAATCTTTTGGGAATTAGAATTAAAATCTACTAAAGCATTAAGGTCGAGAGGTTGAAAAATGTTTTGCGCGTAATTAAACGGCACGATTCACAATGAAACCACGCGACGGTGAGAGACAATATTTCACTGTGCCTCCCAACGTCGGTTTTTCTGCTCGAAAACCAAGTCATTGCAAATAAAATATCTAAAACAAAAGGTTAATGAATAGAAATGATCCTACATTTTATTTTCGAATATGTGGTGAGTAACTTAAAAATGGAGCAAATTGAATTAAAAGAATTTCACATAAATTAATATACAATATAAAATATTAATTAATTTCTTAGTTTTAATAAAAAATACTGGGAAAATTTGAAAAGAATTGATGCATTCTAAAGAAGAGTTTCAAACAATAAACTCATTGAAACTTTTTTTTTACTTGGTTGTAAATATTAAAACAATTAAATTTTGAAAAAGTGCATTTTTCCTGAATATTCATGTAGAAAAAACCTGTAACAGTTTTAAAAAAATAATTATTTAGTAAAATCGTATTTTAAACTCTATATTTTTTCCAATATATAGATAAAATATATAAAAATATTATATATTGCATTAATATACATTTAAAATTATATTCAAAACTAAAGATATAGTAATGTAGCTAACTTTTGATTTGTCCTAGTTTGACTTTTCTAAGACTGATTTTGAAAACCGACGCAGTATCAAAATGTCAATAAAACTTACCAAAGTTTCAAATAAAAAACACATTGTCGCAACTTTAAACGTCAATATGTTCCAAATTTATACTCATCGAACGGTACAATACCTCAACGAATTTGAAAATTTCATATCTTCAAAACTTTCTAACAAGTTTCCTCACTTCAAACTTTTTTATATCTTTTCATTTGGTCTTCCCAACATTTATACTTTAAGGGAAAGATCAAAATATCTACCTTAAATATTACATTAGAAAAAGGATACTAAATAATTTTTAGTTATTCAAATAAAATATCACTTTGGATATAATATTACATCATTAAAAATTATAAAAATTTAATTAATTTTCAAAGGTATGTCGCATCTTTATGAAGTAGTAATTAAAACCCAAATGTGACAATAATTTGAACGAACGTATAACGTGAGAAGAATAAAGTCCAATACCTTCCGTTTCTAGGATTCTTTGTTTTTCTTGAAAAGCATACGAAAGGGGAAGAGCTGCTTTACTGATAGACGGTTTCATGAGTAGAAAACCATCGCAGTCGAGTTAATTAACACGAAACTAGGTTTTTGACTTTAGAAAAACGCTTCGGGCTCAAGTTCCCCACTGTTCATTGCAGATGAAAGGGTTTTGTTGAATCAGGCAAGTAAAAGACGTTCTGAATATGATGGAGGGATGCTTTTCCTGACTGTTTGATTACTACCCTGTCGTTCAATCACAAGGACTGTTTATCGTCGTTCTATTTTTCAATCCCAAAAAAAGTTTTATTTTTCAATCTGACTTAGATTCAACTTAGATAGAATAATTTAAAAATTATTATATATTAT